>JASCZI010181294.1:18204-31848 GCA_036250425.1 Stylosanthes scabra | reverse complement strand
TATATATATATATATATATATATATATATATATATATATATATATATATATATAATATTTCTCAAACGTATTTTCAAAAAAAAAGAAATTAATTTGATGGCATTCAATAATTCTATGTGAAGAAGTGGTTTTGGCCAATCAAGTTCAACGAAGTCATCTATTTCTATGCTAAATAGGAGACTATTTCGATGTCAAATAAATATTTATTTAGGTGCAATTTTTTATATTATTTGACACTAGAATAATATTCTATTTAACACAAAAATAAATCACTTAATTGAACTTGATTGGCCAAAACCACCTATTTAAATAGCGTTACCCAAAACTTTTATCACCAAATTTACTAACTCCAAAAATATAATAGAAGTATTCCTTTAGTTCTTATAATTATAGGGAATCCATTGTCATACTCTTTGTGTTTTTTTTTAAAGATATTTATGCCCTGACTTTTTAAAAGTTATATAAATTTATTCCTAACTTTTATGAAATACTTAATAATTCTCAACTTTTGAAAAAAAATAATATAAATAAGTCTCTCTATTAGTTTGACTCAACTAAAAAAATGAAAATTACTTATTTAACTATTAAAGAAAATATTTATGGTTTTCATTTTTTATTATGTGAATGATTTTAAAAAAAATTCTATTGATATTTTTTGTTTCTTTCAACGGAGTAAAACTAATAAATAAGCTTATTTGTATTATATTTTCAAAGATAATGAGTTATTAGGTATTTCACAAAAATTAGTTATAAATTTATACAATTTTTAAAAATCAAGAGTATAAATGTATTTTTCCTTTTTTTTTTTAACTATACTCTTTGTGGTTAATGCCACATCTTTTGTAGTTAGCTTTTTTTATTTTAAAATGATTAAAATAATCTTCATCATTGATTCTGGTCATCAATTAATTAATTAGGTGAAATATTAATAGACAGAAACATGAGATAAGTTATATTTACCAAAATTTATCAATAATAAAAATTATTAAATTGCTACCACCAATAAGTCATGAACTAATTTATCAGTAATCAAACTCTATTTTTAAAGATTTATCGTTAATTATTAAATTATAAAATTATTACACACATGAAATGATATTTAAATTATAAGTTTATAACATTTGTGAACAAGTAAATCAATTAGTTATCAAAATTTAGAAATGTATCTTTCAAAGTTTTTCATTTTAATTATTTGTCAAATATAATCTTTCACCATTCAATATTTCATATGCTTTTTTTCACTTAAAAAGTAAATAATAAAATATCATATTTTATAAAATAATCGACAGAAAAAACAAAATTTTTTAGGGATCCATTTCCCTAGTTATCTATCTATAATCTATAGTTTAAGTACTCAACCGAAAAGGAAGAAACTATTGATTTTGTGGGGGTATTGATCAATGGAGCAAGGTTGAAGGATTAATGTCGACCACATATAACAGCTTTTAGTTGCGCGGAGGGTATTAAGTGGTGTCATTGCCGTAGGAGACACCAACAGACTTTGTAGAGCCCACATTTGGAGGCTGCCAATAAATTACTTCCATTATGGGATCTATGTACATTATTTTTTGTTAAGTATTTCCTTTGGCTAATAAATATTGTAAGGATATAATTTTTTTGTTTTAATAGTACATATTTTTTAAAATTTATTAACGTATTTAATATATTAAAAATATACGGCTCCGTCTAAAATCAGCTCTTAAAATATATGTTAACAAAATCTATTAGTAAATTATATTTGAATTAAAAGAAAAGCAATAAAAGATATAGTGAAATAAATAAATATTTCAATGTCTATTAAAAAATGTAGTTAACATCTTTAACTCATACCTCCAACATTTAATGCCAGTACATCCTTGGTCTTGGATAGGATGTCAATCCGCCGCTGGGGCGGGGAATGTCTTCTCGCTCCCAGTCCCCGCTCCCAAAATATCTCTACGTCTCTGTTCCCGTCTCATTTCTTATCATAGGGAAATTTTCGTTCCCATACCCATTTTTCGCGAATTCTCCATTCTCCACGAATTCTCATTTCTCGTCTCTCTTTAATGGATATTTTAATAAAAATAATAAAAAATTGAAAAAATTAGTATAAAAATATTAATATAATAACACATCATTTAAATATACCTTATCTAGAATAATAAATTATTTAAAACTCAACAATATATTTAGAAAAATAAAATAATACAACATAATAAGATGTAAAATATTAAAAAATATATGCTAAAAATTAATTAATAAGGATATTTAAGGCATTTTAAATAGTTTGGAAAATTATGAAATGTGAAATTACATAAAAGGCTACAATATATATTATCTAAATAAGAATATTTTAAGTATTTATTATATATCGGGGATCCGGAGACGAGGTCGGAGATTCTCCACTCGGGTGCTCGCCACTGCCTTGGGGGATTTTGCCCCCATTCTCGTCCTCATGGGGAAGATTCCCCGTTTTCGGATCCCCATTCGAAGCGTTCCCCCGCTGGAATTCCTGCGACGTGGGAAATTTTGACACCTCTACTTGGATGCCATATTAAAAAAGATTTCAGTATTATTTATATTAAAAGAATATTAGCAATAATACTTTCTAATCAATAACTCGTTAATAATTTTATTTATCATTATTGAACTAGTATCATTATATTTAATAATCTATTTTCTACTACTTCAGATAATTTATTTCCTACCATTCCAAATGATTTGTCTTCCACTATTTTGGATGTTCAATTTTCTATTATTTAAATAAAGTTAAATTAATTTGTAGTCTTTATAGTTTTACAAAATTTTCAATTAAATTTTTATATTTTTTCTTTTAATTAGATGATTATATCATATAGAACTTTTTAATTAGATTCCCGATGACAGAAATCATTAAAAAACACGTTAGTTGGTATTGAATTGTCCAAAATAACCATACCTTCAACCCTTATATACTGCTAGGGTTCATACACAACATAAGCATAAGCTTCATCTATGTCATCTACATTTTCTTAGTCTCATATTCTCTAACACTTATTATTTTCTAATGTTCATTATCTCTCATAGGTTCAAATCACCTCTGTTTAGGAAGCTCAAGCTAACACAGCCTCAACAATAGAAGATATTTTTGTTTTTATGGAAAATCAGTTGTGGTCCGTTGATGCGAAGACACCTCATCAAAAGATGATGATGAAAAAATTGGGACCAACATATTAGTTTAATCAATTTATATTGGTGATAACCAAATTGGGTCGACCTAATAGTCAACTCACTAGTTCACTTAATTAAGTATCGTAGGTAGGAGTGTACATGAAGCCAGGTGAATGTGAGCCTTTCTTAACCTAGACCTAATCCAAATATACACCGCATGTATTATTGAGACCTTAAGCTAGATAAATTTTTTTTTACTTTTGGACCGCATGAAAACTGGGTGAAGCCCAAGTTTACCTCAATCAAATTTTTTAAAAAATATAACACAATCATAAGGTAATAATATAAATATTTAAATTTCATACAAATAAGACATAATATAATCACACAAATAACACATTATTAAAATATAATTTCAACTCTCAAATTTAGTTTAAATTCCTTAAACAAATACAATTATTAAATAACATAAACTTGTATCTCATATACTACTTCTTTTTTTTTTAATTAATTTCATATACTACTCTTGGTTGAATTTCATATATTACTCTACTACTCTCTACTCACTATTATTGGGCTCAAAATAAACAAGTATGCTCATATTAATACAAGCTTGACGTCTCTACTATTCAATATTCACATTGGACCTAAAATTTGGTTCTAATATTTAAACTTCGAATATAAACTCTCAAACTTACATAAAGATATTATATTCTACGAATTTTTTAAAGATAAATTAAATAAATTCTTCATGTCCCAAAAGAAATAAAAGGATTATTATTCATCAAAATCAATTATTTTTTTTTAAGGATTTTGTCATAAATCGGGATGAATCTACTTGATATGCGACTAGTGAACCCAGATCACCCAAAACCCCATCCATTGCAGATCTTATTAGGTCTCTCCGATCAGCATTTTAACGACAAATATACAATTAAAATACAAAATTTTTTTAATTTATTCTTTCAAATAAAAGAATAAAAAATTATATTAATATTGAAAATAGTTTTTGTAGTATAAATAAAATAATTAATCTACATATACACCTATTTTTACTAACTAAGCAACAACCAAACAGTTTACTCACGCACATCTCGTCTCCCTTTCAGTTTCAACTTCAACATTCTTCTCTTTGCGCTTTCTCCCTCTTCTTTGTTTTTTTCTTCTTTTCTATTCGTTCCCGTCGTCATCTTCTTCTTCTTATTCTCCATCATCTTCGTCCTGTTCTTCATCTTTTTTCTCGTTTTTTGCTTCGAATTAAGTTCGAACGATGGTTGATTCAGCTTCGAATCCATCAATTCTCTGCAAATTAAGTTTGAATTGTGTACCAAAGGAGATCGTGGAGGTTTCTCCTAATGTTTCAATCAACGTTTGTGTACTTTTAGGTTTTGACCGTGGATTGTGTTATTATGATGTTCAATTCACTGTAGTTTGTTAATTCATCTGATAAAATTGATTTCAATTGTTTTTGAGTTGTGATAGAGAGACTTAAAATTTAAGCCTAATTATAGGCCTAATACCTAAAAGGGTAAAAGGTTCAATCATAAATGTTATTTTAAAAAAATATTAAAAATGTAAAAGATGTAAAAGTTTCTCTAAATAGAATTAGGTTTATAATTAGGCTTGAGTTTTAGGCCTCCCAATCATTTTTCATTGTTTTTTATCCTGAATGTGCGAAAGAGTTATTTGCATTGCCTTTTTTGAGTTGTTATGTTTTTCAATTGGTTCATTATTGTTAAATTAAAAAAACATGTTCAATTACTTTAAGTTTTCTGCTCATTCTAATATTAATAATTTGTCCGTTCTCTGTTTTTGCAAGTTTTGTGTCATGTTGATGAAGGTTACATTTGAAAGGTTGGGAGTACATTCCAAAGATTGAGATGACTTTTCTAACAATTGAAGAAGCTAACGATTTCTACAAAGAGTATGCTAAATGAACATGTTTTGCTACTAGAATAAGAAATTCTATAAAGAGTATGCTAAACTGTCATAATTCATGAAGATGTTTCATGAATCAAAAGACTTGTTCGAGGAAGAAGAAATTTTCTGATCGAAGGAAAAGATGTCATTTGTTCATGATTTTTTATTTTTTGTTTTTATAGGTTAGATCAATACCCTTTTAGTTGAGTTTCATTTGAATTCCAGGTTGTTCAAATCTTTATTTATATTAGTCGGATTATAGTTTGTTAATCTTTTAGTTAATTAAAAAAGAACAAGATGAAACACATCAATTCTAAATTTCATAAGGGAAAAGGAAAACAAACTAAGAAAGAAAGAAGCGACATCATTGAAATCTCAATTTGGTAAAGAAAATAAAAAAACTAATCAAATTCATCAAACAGATTTTTCAAACAGAACAAACATATTTTTTGAACAGAACGAACAAATTTTGTAGGTTCATAATTTCTCAATTTGTTTACGTGTTTTTAGATTTTGATATGTTGTTTTGAGGTTCAATTCAATTTGTAAAATTTTAATACATGTTAGAATATTGATTTCAATTGTTTCTCATGTGAAAATGGTTTTTGCATTGTTTTTTAATGATTATGTTTCTTTGTTTGGTTCATTATTATCATGATTAAATTTTCTGTTCATTAAAGGAATAACATTTGTTTTCCGTGTTTACATTTTCTGTTAGACGATTGCTCTATTTTTGCAGTTATTGTTTTTGCCATTAGATTATTTATTCTGAGGTCCAATTCAATCTGTAAAATCTTCAATCAGGTTAGAAAATTGATTTCAATTGTTTTTCAATCTGAATATGTGAAAAGTGTAGTTTGCTTTGGTTTTGAATATGTATGTTTTCTAGTTTGTTTTATTATTCTTAGTTTAGATTTTCTGTACATTATGTTTATAAAATTTGTTCGCTGTGTTTACATTTTCTGTTTGACCATTGTTTTGTTCTTGCAGATATTGTTGTTGTTGTTCCTCCTCCTTTTCCTCATCTTTCTCCTCAATTTGAATTTTATCTAAGAAGAAAAAGATGATGATGGTGATAATGAAAACAATGAAGACAACAACAAATAACAAAAATGAAGAACCAATAGAAAAAAAGAAGAAGACAGCAGGGCGATGGCAACATCGACAACGACGGTGTAGCAGAAAAGAAGTAGCGACAACGAAAGAAGAAAAAGAAGATGAACAACAACAACAATAACTACCACAATGTAACAAATGTAGAGACGGAGGCGGAATACGAGGTGGAGGCAGAGGCAGAGGCGAAGGCGGAAATGATGATGATGATGAAGAAGAAGAAGTGGTGTTGTGGGTGTGTGAGTAGTGGAAGTGGGAGCGTGATTTGGGTAATGTGAGCATGAATTACACGTGCGTGAGTGAGAGGGAGGAATGCTTGCTTACTTAGATATACATGTAGCAATATTGTAAATAAAAACATTAAAAATATTTAATATTTTTAAATAGAAATAATTTATGAAAAAACACAAAAAAATTCTATATTTATACCTGAAACACATAATTCCAATTTCCAAGTTCAAATTTCAAACCAATCTATTGACTCTATTCCATTCACTTGACAATCTCATGAGCAGACAGCAGCGCCTTAATTGACCAAAGACAAACTGAAATATCTTGTGACTTTTGTGTTTCCAATTGCAATTCCAATTCCACTTCCACAATATGTGGGTCTCTGTGTGTCTCTGTAGCATACAAGAAAAAATAAAATCAACTATTTTTATTTTTAAAAAAACTACATTAAAAAAAAAGAAGACTACAGCCAGAGAAGTTAAAGCAAAGACATTGACGGAGGCGCACAAACCCGACATGTGGGGTCCACGCATTTCTTTCCTCAACCTCCTTCAATGTTCCTCGCTCTCTCTCTCTCTCTCTCTCTCTCTCTTCATCCTCACACACACCAATGACCTAACCAATTCCCATTTCTATTCATTCATTCGTTCCTACTCAAGCAACTAAGGAAAAAAAAAAGAACTTTTTTTCCTCCTCACACCTTCATATTCTCATCTTCTCTTTTACACACACACCCCACCAGCTTCTCCTTCTTCAATCTTGTTATTGAATCCATAAAGTTTCTATCTTTGCAAAATTCTGATGCAGGGTGTTACTATTATTCCTACTAGTGGTGGTGGTGGTGAATCTACCATGTCTTCTACTTTGTCAAAAGAAGACACAAACTTGGTTCTTTCTTCTGAGGACTCTTCTTGCCCTGAAGATTCTGAGTTGCTTGAACTTGGTCTTGGATTAGGCCTATCTCATAAACCTGCTCCTAAATCACACACTCATCATCACCATCATAATCATCACCATGCTAGAATTTTGACGGCTAAGGATTTTCCTTCTTCTGCTTCAGCTTCTTCATCATCTTCATCTTCTTCTTCTCCTGCTTCTTCTTTGAGCAGGGCCAATAACAATACCACCATCACTTCTGGCACCAAGAGAACTGCTGATTCTGTTGCTGCTGCTGCTAATGGACCTAGGTAAATTAATTCAATCTTTGATTTATTTCCTTTCCCTTGTTTTTATTATAAGGGTATCTGTATTTTTGTGTGTTTAAAGGTTTATGATTTAATCAATTATCAAAAGTCTTGATATAATTTCAATTTTTTTTTTTGGAATTCAGAATTTTGAGTTAGTAGGATACATGGCTGGTTTTTATCTATAAATAATAATGTTTTTTTTTTAAAAAAATCAAATTTAACATGTTGTTTTGATGGATTTTTACTTTGTGGTTTGAATTGGGTTTTTGTGATTCTATCCAAAATTCAGACCCTTTTACTTTCCAAAATTCATACAAGAGATTTAGAATTTTGATGCTTATTGCATGAATTTCTAATGTGAAGAGAGAAATAGGCACACACAATTGAATAATTGGGATTGTGTTTGTTAAGATTCTTTTAGTTTCAGTTTAAATGCTTGTGTGTGGATAAAGAATCATGATGAAATGGTTCCTTTCCAAGAAACTCAATTTGCTTAGATGAGTTTGGAAAGATTCATGTTTTAAGGGGTTAATTGAGCACAGAACATAATTTGAGACTTACTAATTGGGTTAAATTCTTAGATCTTGTTATGAAGTTACCAACTAAACATCCCTGATCCATGTTATAGAGATCTGGTAAATTTTTATGCATCCTAGATTTAAGTGTTATTGCTGTTTTAGTATCATGAGGTTACCATTTGTAACAGGTTTTCACTATCAATATTTTGTTTCCCTATTGCTTTTAATCCATAAGAGGGTTTAGTAAATAGTAACTCCGAATCTTGATAACGGGTTGATACCTGATCCATTTCATCATAGTTTCTTTAGAATTAGATTCAGGTGTTAACTAACAAAATCAAACTGTCATATTTGTCATGTTTGCACTTTAACTCTTATTACCGAATTTCAATATTATTTCTCTGCTGATGTGGTTGCCATCTCTATTGTGATTGAATTCACTAAACAGTCAGGTAGTTGGATGGCCTCCCCTCGGAATACACAGAGCGAAGAGCATTAATTCAAAATCGCCAGCTACTGAGGTGTTCAACTTGAGTTCCGGGAAGAGTAAGAGTGGCAAAACTGACGTGCTAAGGAAGAGTGCTGATAAAACCGATGGTAATAACGACAACATTGATACCAATGAAAAAAGAAACATCCGGAGTTCCCTGTTTGTCAAGGTAAATATGGACGGGATAGCGATTGGAAGGAAGGTCGATTTGGGTGTCCATACTTCCTATGAAACCTTAGCTCAAACATTGGAGGATATGTTTAGAGAATCAACTGCAGCCATCACTTTCAATGGTGAGTTATTTTTCGCCCTTGTATTGAGAACCTGATACGTTCTTCTCTTTTTCTTCGAGTATATCTCTTTATCATGATGCAACACCACTTGAAAAATCCATGAATGACAGCTTAGTTTTCTAAGATTCTCTAACATGCAAAATTGCCATTTGCACAGTTTACATGAACATCTGTGGTACCTTATATTTGAAGGAACCACTTTTTTCTTTTATTAGCAAAGCAACTCCTGCGAATTCTTGAATTTTTCTACTTTCAAATTTCAATGATTGTTATTCCATTTTTCTACCCTGATGGTATTGATATCATTGTTGATAGGATCAAACGGTGAAGACTATGGTATTCTTGTTGGAGGAGATCAACACTCGAAATATCTAGATGGATCTTCAAAGTTTGTGCTTACATACGAAGACAAGGATGGAGATTGGATGCTTGTTGGAGATGTTCCTTGGGAGTAAGTACTTTTGGCCATAATGCTGGAATTAGATTTTAGTGTCGAATCTATTATGTTAACATTGATGATGCATTATATATGTCCGGAACAAGCCTCTTTATTTTTTGTTTTTCATTTTTAGTGTTTTCTGTTTCTAGGATTTTCTGAAAGGGAAAAAAGGCGAAAATAGTGAGAACACTCAAATCCGGTTTTTTGGTTTTCTTTTTCTGATTTTCATATTTTCCTTCAGGAAACTATTGCATGTAATGTTTGATTTTGGTAAGGCCATCCCATGATGTGCATCCAGTTTCATTGTTGGGAGACTTGGTCGAATTTCTTTAGTCGGTACTCGATAGCAGTTTAGTTCGGTCGATAGGGGACTAGAATGTTGGAATTAAGGATTTTGGTTTATGCTTGAGAATCTCTATATTCTTATGACTCTCAATGTGCAGGCCAATCCCAATCACTACTTCCCTTAATTGCATGATGTAAACTTTTATATCATTTCTCTTATCCATTGTTTTGATTTAGGCGGTTCCGAATCTTATTCAAAATTACTGGTACAGAAAGTAGCATCAAGAAGATAGCATAATATATTTCAATTATCACAGCCTATACTAGTATTCCAATACTTTTAATCCAACATTCAGTGTATACTCCGGCTTATCAATTAAGAATTTAAGAATATTCATGGAATCCTGTATTATGTAGTGTCCGTGGGACGTGGCATCTCTCTTTTATTTCTAATTTCATGTGTGTTTCTATATAATGGTAAAAATTAATATACAATTTCTCTAATATGTTGTAATCAGGATGTTCATTAACTCAGTGAGGAGGCTAAGAATCATGAGAACATCTGAGGCCAATGGAAATGGACTTGGTAAGCAAAAGCACAATTGCTTATAATAACCAAACACAATCCTTTAATTTGTTCAAAATGTTTTCTATTTTGCTAAGATAGTTACAAATTTTGCAGCACCAATATTGGAAGAAAAGAACTGCAGACAGAAAAGCAAGCCCATATAGCTATTCTTTAAATAGCTAAAAAGGAGACACACATATAGAGAACTTGTTGCCTTAAAAGTAACACACAACATAGAAGATGAAGAAAACAGAAAGAGAGAACATAAAAGAAAAAAAGAGAGAAAGTAAAGGGATATTTTGCTTTTTCCTTTTCCACTTTTTTTTTTAAAAGTTTCCATGGTATATTTGTCACTGCCTCAATAGTGTGATCTTCACTTTAAAAAGGGTGCAGAAGGCATGATAGATTTTCATGTAATAGCAAAAAAAATACTGGTCATACAAATCATATGATATATAGTTTTCTTATTTTGCTATAAATGTGGATGCTAACTTTCTGAGCCATCATTTTTGATTGAACTTTTTATCCTTAACATGCTATATAGTAAGTCAAAAAATTCCATTTGAAAAAGCAAAAAAAAAAAAAAAGCACTTGATTTTCAGAAGTGATAATCATTTGGTCTAATTGTTTTCTGGACCATACCCCAACAATAAAGTGGGGGAATGAATAAATAACAATGATAATGCAAAGAAGGATCTTCCAAAAGCATTTTATGGTGGTGTTAGCTTTGTCACAAAGTTAAAATGTGTGTTAAAATAATTTGTAATAATCCAAGTTCAAAATAAAATAAAAAGTGAATACTTGAAGAGGGTTTGAGAAAGAAAAAAAATGTGGATAGGTAATAGTATGGCACCTTGAATTGAATCACATTCTTATCTTAGGTTAAGAAAGTAATTAATTAATTGAATTGAATTTGATTTGATTAAAAATATACTAATGTGGGGGTAATCCAACAAAATCAAATAAAAAGCAACGACATCCCCGCTCCCCTCAAATTCATAGTCATCACTTTTTTAAATAAAAACCCATTTGATTTGCATTGCATTTGCCTCTTCAAACTTGCAACCTTCATTTTCATTTCAATCATTCCAAATTGAACCAACCTTCCTTTCTAATAATCCCGCATTCAATTCTCAGATTTTCATTCTTTAATAATTGGAAACTGGAAAAACCCACTGCATTTCAGTTACCCATTTCAAAAAAGTTTTGATCTTTCATCTTTTCTTTGCCTCTCACTCACTCACCTTCATTCTGCTGCTTACTTCAACTGGTTTTCTTTTGACCGTTTGGAACCTTGTGAGTCTCTCTCTCGTCTTAATTTGCATGTTAAGGTTGTTGTTCTGTTTCTTTTGTAACAAAGAAAATTCTAAATCTGAAAAAAGGTTTGATTTTTCATTTTTTTTTTGTCTGTTGTCAAGTTCACTCACCCAAGAAGCCATAATCACCTCCCCTGAATTCCAGGTCTTGAATATTCTCTTCAAAAATAGGGTTTTATAATTTATTTTTATTTGGGGATTCTTTTATGCAATTTGATGGATAGTGTCTGATTATGATCATAGTTGTTATCTGTTTAATTTTCTTGTAACGGCTGAGTGTTGTAGAAATTGAGTAATCAGTGTTTCACTCTTATATGACATGGGTGCATGGTATTTAAATAAAATATAATGTATTTTTTAATAAAATTATAATAATATTTAAATATTTTATTTATATAAAAAAAAATTCTATGATGATGACTATAGTATGTCTTCATATGATGTTGACAATATATGTGTGGTACAGAATATGACACATAAATATAACATAAAGTTGAATCACTTGTTTTATTTTCCAAACCTGAACATCTTCCTATAAAATATTTAAGTTAACTTTTAGTTTTGAGAAATAGTAATATATACAACTTTTATAATAAATCTACATGACCAAGTGGTTTTACCAACCAAATGGTTAATCAAGTAAATATCATCACGTGCTCTTTCCTCTTAATATAACGTCAAACATGTACTTTAACCGAGCAAATAACCAAATAATTTCCATTTTTCATCTTCTTAGCTTGATTTGCATAATTTATCGTCATTTTCGTATTCCTCTGTTGTTAGATTTCGTTATGCAACTTTCATCATTGTTTTCTTCTTCCTTTTATGTTGTTAGAAGAAGATGATGATGATACAGAAGCAGACGTGGAAGAAGGAATGAAAGAAAGAAAAAGAAGAAGAAGTAGAAGAATAAGAAGATGCAGATGCAGACTTGAAAGAAGGAAGGAAGGAATGAAGGAAGAAGAAGAAGAATTTATTTATGCTCATTATTGCTTTCTGTTTCTGCGCAATGTTGCTTTCTATTTCTGTGCATTATTGCTTCATATTTTTGTACAGCAACATCAGCAACAACAACAACAATGTAAAACAAAGAAGAAGAAGAAGAAGATGATGATGATGATGATAATGATGATGATGATGCAGATGCAAACATGGAAGAAGGAATGAAGGAAATAAGAAGTACAAGAAGATGCAGATGCAGACTTGGAACAAGGAATGAAGGAAGGAAGAAGAAGATTTTATTTCTGTGCATTATTGCTTTATGTTTCCGCAAAATGTTGCTTTCTAATTCTGCGCAATGTTGCTTTCTATTTCTGCATATTATTGCTTCATATTTCTGTACAGCAACAATAATAGCAGCAGCAGCAACAAAAACAACAGCAGCAACAACAACAACATACAACAACAACATCAATATAAAACAGAGGAGGAGGAGGATGAGGAGGAGGAGGAGGAGGAGGAGGAGAAGAAGAGGACGATGATGATGGCGATGACGATGACGACGACGACGGAGGATGAAGAAGATACGTCGACGAAGGAGGATTAGGATGAATTGAATGTTCGTGAATTTGAAGAGTGGTGGTGAGAGTACATAAACACGCGTTTCAGAGAGTACGTAACCTAGTGCGTGTAAACACGCATTTTTGGGTGAAAGTGGTGGTGTTATTTGTAAGTTATTTGATTAACCACTTGGTTTAGTAAATCACTTGTTCAATAGCAAGATTGTTACTTTTATACTCATTTTAAATAACATAAGTTAAGAATAAAATTGGACTCGCAGACACGTAATAATATTTTGAAGTGTCATATGTATTCGAAGATGTATTTTTTATTTTTTTTAAAGACACGAATGAGACATACGTGTCGAATGTCGACGAATGTCGTGTTCCAAAGATGTCCGACACCCTAATTCAAAGCTAATAGCTAAAAAGAAATATATAACGTATGCTGAGAATTTTTTTACTTTCCAACCACTTAACGGGTATTGTGTGACAACACGAGAATAAATAATTGAGTATATACCCAAATTAGTCCCTAAAGAATTCTAAAATGGACGTTTTGATTCCTAACAAAAATTAATTACCGAATTAGTCCCCAACGTTAGTAAATATCAGACACTTTGGTCCCTAACAAAATTAATTATCAAATTAGTCCT
>JASCZI010181293.1:132075-155757 GCA_036250425.1 Stylosanthes scabra | reverse complement strand
AGATAATGCAGCATGCATCGCTCAGCTAAAAGGTGGGTACATCAAAGGAGATAGGACGAAGCATATTTCTCCTAAGTTCTTCTTCACACATGACCTTCAAAGTCAAAGAACGATTGACGTTCAGCAAATCCGCTAAAGTGATAATTTGGCGGACTTGTTTACGAAATCGCTTCCCACACCTTCCTTTGAAAAGATGGTACATAAAATTGGAATGCGACGATTCCGAGATCTTAAGTGATGCTATTAACAGGGGGAGGCTGTACTCTTTTTCCTTCGATCAGATTTTTATCCCATCGAGTTTTTGCTGACAAGATTTTAACGAGGCAGTCTTATCCTTAAATGACATCCAAGGGGGAGTGTTATAAGATAATATATTATATATAACATGTGGATGTCATAATGGGCAATGGCATGGAGGAATAACATGAGGAGCAATAATGAGTTCCACATCAGCCTCAATTACCTTCAACATTGGGTTTCCTATTTAATATATTATTATACTTAAATTTTTTTTTCTCTATAAATAGAGGACTAAGTGCCCTCATTACATGGATCTACAAGATATAGCTATCTTACCTATCATTATATGTGACAAGTCCTTATTAACTTGTTAGCTCATCCTTATTAACCTGTTTGATTGAAATATAAGTATTTCATATATCATAAGTTGCGATACTACTTCATCATCATTATTATTTTATAACAATTTACATGTCTATCCAAGAATTTGATGAAATGTGTAGCTAATTAAATCTTTCAAGTAACGGAATGTAGAAACAATTTTAAATGTAAAATATAAATTACTTCCTGGCCTGACCTTCAATGAAATAAATTCATTTAATATTACTTAAAAAATATTACATTTATCTATAAGATTATTTCCATTACATACATAAATTAAAGAGGGAACTACCAAATTATAATGACTTGATTACTAGGACATCATCATTATTGAACTGGAATAAGAATAAAATCCTAAATACATGGTGGATCTATCTGATCCAAATATTCCACATGTTGGTGAAACATGGCACTTTCAAAAGCAAAATAATTGTTAGGGGCATAAAATCCTTGTAGTATTTCTATGTATCTTGTTAGGGGCATATACGAAATCTTGTGTATCTTTGTAAATTGGATCTAACTAACAATAAACCCGACAAAAGCACAATAATATAATTATATTGCATGGGCATTTGGGATCATTGTTCCTTAGGTGTTATGCCTTTCTCATTTTCCTATCATGTGGAAGTGGAACCCCCTCTTATTAATTATTTTTGTTATTGTTTTAATAGTAGTAAAATCATTGTAATAGGACAAAGACGAAAGAAGATCGGAATTAATTTAATTTATAGAGCAACTATATCAATCTAATTCATATATATAGCTAGTCTTTTATTTAATATTTTAGATAGTATTAATTTTCAATTTAAAAAAACTCACCTTGAAGAAAGAGAATAAACAATATATATCATACTAATTTTAATTTGAAATTTGTCTTTTTTATATAGAAATGATCAAGTATTTTAATTAATCCCATATATAGTGTTCAAGTTTTCTTCTTAATTAGTTTGGCTTAATTAGGATTTAAAGTTATGATTAATTTGAAATGTGGGTGTGTATAAATAATGTCTTGTCGTATTTGGAAGTAATCAAAGTATGTAGCAAGCAGGTGCATCCCCTTGTAAACATAACACGTGAATATCGGTTATGATATTATGGACTAACAACTAACAACTAACATCAACGTTCTATCCAACTAAAAGAGAACTTTAATTTGAAGTTCAGAATGAATTTAACGAGATGCTCATTCTCTTTTTTTTTTTTCTTTTTTTTTTTCTTAACCATACAAACGGTATATAGCAGCCAGGACATGAATTATATAAGGAACAAAATATATTGGGTAAACAATAATAACAGAAATTAATATAGTAATTAAATTGGTCATTATATATTTTATACACTTTTCAATAGAATAATAATTAATTATTAAAATAATTAATTTTTTGGAGAAATTATATTTGAATTATAAATATGAACTTAATTTGATTATATAAAGGAATACTATATGACTATTAATTTTAATTTATTCTAATTATCATGTAGTCATCAACATTGAAAAATATTAATTAAAGTATAATATTAAATTATAAATTAAAAACATCAAACTCAAAAGGATAATTAAAATAAATTAAAATCGATGGTGGATAAAATTTTTCAATTATATAAACTTTGCTATGTGTATATATAAAAGACAGCAATGGATTATTCTAACAAGAATCAGTTGGAAGAAACTTAGAAGTTATTATTGCAACCATTATTTGAGCTACACATTTTTAAGTTCTAATCATTAAACATATTATATGTAGATACTTTGAATTTTTTTTGCTAATCCTTAATTAAATCCGCCTCTGATCTGATCCTAATAATAATCCTGGTGCAAACCAATTCATTCTTAATATCAAGTCGGCTGATCTATATGTTAATTAAATTATTATCATACATATATATATCTCGTATCAACAAAACTATCATATTTAAATCGTCTTAAAATTAAATATTTTTATTTTTGAACCTGGAATAAAATAACATGTATAACGAGATAACATCAGCTTCTCATTAGCCAAATTAAAGTATTGGAGAAGATGCTAAAACAACATGTTCTTGGATGTCTTTTGTATATGTATATGGATTACTTAATAAATAATTCATTAGGCAACTACTATAATGATTCGGATAACTTAAGTCTTTTCTTTCACACTTTACATTATATTAATACTCCCATGTTCTCTTCATAAAACAAGTATTATTTTTAGTTTTAAAGGAAGAGATGAAGAATGCAATTAAAGTGAGGTGGCCGACAATCTTTTAGTTAATATGTAGTTAACAATAATCTTATTTTTATTCTTTCTTTTTATCAAAAGAAAGAGAATATGTTTGGTTTATCACAATAATTAATTTTTTCAACCATGTTAACTATACACCAAATTCAATCGTTATATAATATAAAATTTTGAATACAAAAGGTATATTAAAAATAAATTAAACAATAAATATATAATAAATTAATAATAATTAATTTTAGTAGCTAATTTGTTATACTTATTATTAACTAAGGTAAAGGGCGACTGAGGTTTCTTCCTCGTTAGATATATCAGCCTCTTATATTGTAAAAATTTGTACTTTAATTTTATTCACTATATAATATGTTAAGTAAAAACAAATACTAAACTTCGGATAATAAATAGATACAGATTACTCTAGAGGGCCGAAAATATATATAATATAACGTAAAATTTATAAATAACTTAGCTTATGTAATTTAAAGTATACTAAAAAATATAATAATAAAAATATATTTTAAATTATAAAAAATATGTATATATTTTTTTATCTTAGCTCGATAAGTCAAGATTAATTCTCCGTGGATCTGAGCTCCATTTAAGGATTTGTCGCTAGCCAATGGATTGCTGCATGGGATTTGAACCCCCGACACTTATTTAAGCAGACTAATGAACTAACTACTAGATCAATCAAAATTGGTTGTAATATTATTTTTAAATATAAAATAAAAAAACTATATAATATATTATATAACAACCTCTTTATTAGTTAAAAAAAAAAAATCTTTATTGATTGATGTTTAAAATATTAGGGGTCGAAGCCTATACTCGCCTCTCTAGGTCCGTCACCTAGCGAAATAGTTATTAAACATTTTTACTTTTTTCTCAATTTTTTTTTGTTTTTAAATTTCTTAATGAATACTCCTTCCATCTTACAATATAAACATTTTTATACAAGTTGTTTTTATTAGTTTAATGGTGTTCAAACATTCTCTTCTCATTTATACGCGTATTGATTGATTACTGTACACTCAATATGTCTAATGTAAAGTTTATACCATTTTCCTCTTATCAAATTCACTTTTTAGTTTTATTTTTGTATCGAATTCCTCATCATCTTCGAATTTAAAAACCCTTTAATCAATTTATTACTATTAAATTATAGATGTTCCATAAAATTAAATAATTATTATCGTAATAATAATACACAACTATAAAAGACAATTAATTAATTAACATTAATCATATATATAATTATTGTTCTTCAATTTAGAAGAGCAACCGACCTATATAACCCCATTGATTAAAATTGTGTTAGGCCCCTTAATCATGGAAACTTGTTCTTAATTAAACACCACCCACTCCTCCCCCATGTGCCTTACCCTTCACAAAATCAGCACAAAAGACAAAGCCCCATATCATCTTCCATGTGTTCTTAACCTATTCTCCATCCTTGTTCCCTAAAAAGCCTCCCTTTTTTGTAACACAAGGCCGCTTTCTATTTTATTCACTTCCTTTCTCCTTTCTCCTTTCTCCTTTGTCCCTTTTCACTTCTTCTTCTATTATATATACACATTCCCACTTCTTCTTCTTCTTCATTCTAAGACACAATCACTACACCTTATTTGAGAAAGAAAGAATGATAATGAAGTTTAGGACTAAGAGATTTTACAGAAGCAGCTCCAAAGTTGGGAAGGAGAACACCCAAGAAGTGAAAGAATGCAAAAACAATCACAACAACAACAATAATAATAATGTTAGTGAGATCAAATGGGAGCTTAGGCCCGGTGGCATGCTTGTTCAGAAAAGGGAGTGTAACAAAAAAAGTGATGATGATGGAGAAGGGATAATCACAATTAGAGTCTCAACTGTGTCACAGTGCCATGACATTTCTATTGAAGCTACTTCAACTTTTGGTATGTTACTTTTCCTCTAAAAAATCATCACTTTGTTAATTATAATGCTTTTTTATTATGTTGTTTACTGATTCCTGAAGTGGGTGTGTAACAAAATTTTGCAATAACTTGCAGGGGAATTAAAAGTGATTCTGTCACTTATGACAAGTTTGGAGCCAAGAGAACAGAGGCTTTTGTTCAGAGGAAAAGAAAGAGAAGACAATGAATTCCTACACATGGTTGGAGTAAGAGACAAAGACAAAGTTCTGTTGTTTGAGGATCCAGCTATCAAGGAGAAGAAGATGAAGAAGCTTCTTCTAGGATTGAACAATAACAAAAATACTTGCTGTACCATCACTGCATGATGATCAAAGCTAAGATATATGATGATCACTACTCTAATTGAAGAAATCCATAATTAATTTAATTTAGTACTAACCTGAAAATGAAAAGTGGAAGGAGTTTTAATTTTAATGGGATGAAGGGTGTTTCTTAGTTCTTGTTTGTGTTAGTATAGAATAGGATCTTAATTAATTAATATGTACTTATCTGGTGGAAGGTGATGCAATATTGCAATGCAATTCCATGTCATTATGTAAAGTAGTTTGCAACTCTATTGATCAATAGAAGTGTGATTTTCCCTTTGTATTCTATTATTGATCTTCTCTTTTTTATTTTTTTTACTTTTTCTTTATCAATTGCCATTGTTTAAAATTAGTTTTTAATATTGTATTAAAAAATAGTTTTTAATATTGTATGTATGAACAGAACAATGAAGACACAGAAAGCATGAGAAAGAGAAATTGTTTTCTTGTGTTTCTATCTTGGGACTCAATCTACTCAATCAATGTTGAAAAAAATTAAAAGATAGAATATATATCCTTTTGTTTCTTGAAAATTTTTAAATCTTATATATTAGTGCCAACTAAAATTAATCATATTTTAATCCTAAATTTTTTTATTTCGTAAGTCAAATTAGTCTCTAAAATATAATCTGACTCATATGTCTTAAGGACTAATTTAAGATGTAATAGTTTTAGGGACAAATCTGTATTGTAAAACAAAAAGTTGAGAATTAAAATGACCTATAAATAAAATTTACGGACTAAAAAATAATTAATTTTAGTTGAAGATCAATGTGTTTATTTTTAAATTTCTTAGGAATTAAAATGAGTATATATTCTAAAAGATATTTAGAGATAATTATTATTATTAATAGAATAATGTAAGATTAGTTGATTTAAAAAAAAATTTGAAAGGAAAGTAAGAAACAAAATAATATAAGTGTAGCAATATTTGAATACTCCAATTGTATCTTTATGTTTATTGAATTTATTATATAAAGTTGTAATAAACCCATGCGTGCAGGGCGACACAAATTAATAATAAAGGCAAAAGTGAAGTGGAAGTTTTGCTAAGTTGGGACAATGTGACCAGAAAAGATGGCAGGTTATGGGTCAAGTTGTTTAGAGCAAAAGAGGGTACAATCAATTACTTATGTCTTATAGTTTGTTCAGATTATATTGTTAATCAAAATGTTGTTGGTGCTCATTTCTTTATATAACTTCTATGATACTTAAATTTAATTAATATAATTATAATTTAGATAAAAACCAACCCCAATTCTAATATATAACAAGATTTAATATATTGTGAAAAAAAATAAGATTTAATATAATACAATATGATTGAACTACCCACAAAATTAACGTTCTTCCAATTCTGCCCCTTTATGAAAAGGTGAACCTAGCTACTGTCTTGGAAGATGAAATAATATAGCAGTTGCATTGGGTTTGGACTTTGGATTTAAAAGCTGATAAATTAGTTGCACTTTCCAAGTTAGAGTAGTTTGGTAGGTTTGAACCCGTTGAACCTGAGTGACCCCAGACTCTTAATAAATCATAAATTTGGGGCTTATAGTCTTGATGCATCTCCAATAGAGTATTTTTTGCTATCAAATTAACTTTTTATAATAATTGAGTTGATTTGATATTAAATTATGTATCGAAATTAATTCATGAATTGCTATTAGTAAGAAGTGACAAAGACCCAATTAACGGACGAGTTGTAGCTTAAATCATATTTGTTTTCTTTCTCTACTAGAGATCTCAGGTTCGAGCCTCTCCCTCCAACATATTTTGTTAAAAAAAAAAAATTACAAAGGCCCAATTAAATTATCTCATATGCAATATCTATTTAATGCAGAATTAATAAATAATTAATTAAATTTTAATTTTTTTTTGGAACATTAATTTTTAACGTAAAAAAAAATTGAATATATACTCAAGCATATGCTCGATTTCTACACTACAATGTTCAATTTGTTACAATAATCTAAATTTTTTCTTTTTCATTCTATCAATTATTAAAAAAATGGATCAAATCTTTTTTTTCCTACTCAGACATTTTATTTATGTAATGTTTTAAATATTTGATTTTTTTAATTTTATTATGCTTAATTATGTAATATTTTAAATTTTATTATTATTAATTATATTTTTAAAATATAATATATAATTAATTGTGTAATTTTTATATTTGACAAATACTATATCTATAATAAAGCGGGTGACTTGGAGTGATGATAATTTCTGTAGATGTTAGACCAATATGTTGATATAAATTTTATATCAAGAGAGATAAAATTATAGAAATTAAAAAGAAATTAGAGAAAATCTCTTAGATTAGGGTTAAAAAAAAAGATAGAGTTTCTAATTACATTCAAATATCTTCAAAATATTATATTGTATAGAGAAAATCTCTTAGATTAGGGTTAAAAAAAAAGACAGAGTTTCTAATTACATTCAAATATCTTCAAAATATTATATTGTATGTCTATTTATAGCATACTTTTTAATTGAGCTATCTCTCATATTAATTTTAACACTTGATTGAAATCAGTATTTTTTTTATGAAAAAACCTTATACATGGACATGATTTTTTATTAAACCCAAAAAAAAAAAAAAAAGTGAATTGAAAGGGCGAAGTGATAAACCATAAAGGTGGCACTAGATGATACATAATTTTTGTGCATGCAGCATTCCAGTGATCAGCAACAGATTCTTAAATGGATCTCAGATTTACGACGAATTAGTTTTTAATTTATCGAGTTGGAAATACCATGGAAAAAAAAAATTATTTCCTTCCAATTTTCACCTTTATATATACTGGTATACTAACTGAATAGTAAGGAGTTAAATAGAATATGTAAAACACAGTGCACATTGAAAATAATACCATTGAGAAAAAACAAAATCTAATGTTAGTAAAAAAACAAAACAAATTAAAGTAACAAACCACTTATTTAGTAAACAAATTATTCTCAACTATATACATATATTTCACACATACAATTCTTTGGTCCCTAAAATATAATATGTAGTTGACAATAACTTTTGGCTTGTGTAATTCAACACTAACGTTATTAAATACTGTAAAAAAAATCATTAACTTTTCTTTAAAAAAATTTATCCCTACATTATGTGTATTAGTCATCAAACTATACTCTTAATTAAAGGATGAATTTTTTAAAAAAGAATTAACAAATTTTTTTTGCAGTATTTAATAACGTTAATGCATGTGAAATTACACTCTTTTTTTTTTTTTAATTACATTACCGAATCAATTTCCCTGAATCTGAACCTGTTTGGTTTCTGGTTTCTTGATCTCCTGCTTAGGGACAGTAACAACAAGAACACCATTCTCCATGTGAGCTTTAACTTGATCTACCTTAGCATTCTCCGGGAGCCTAAACCTTCTCTGGAACTTGCCACGGCAACGCTCAACGCGGTGCCACTTTATCATGTTCTTGTTCTTGTCGTCAACGTCGTCATCGCCGCGCCAATTACCACTTATATGGAGCAGCCTTCCTTCATGGACCTCGACCTTGACCTCGTCCTTCTTGAGGCC
This sequence comes from Stylosanthes scabra, assembly GCA_036250425.1. Classification (NCBI taxonomy): domain Eukaryota; kingdom Viridiplantae; phylum Streptophyta; class Magnoliopsida; order Fabales; family Fabaceae; genus Stylosanthes; species Stylosanthes scabra. The sequence goes on along the minus strand of JASCZI010181293.1, from coordinate 147,112 downwards.
AGGAAGATCTGAAAGAAAAACATGTGCGTCTTTTGTTTCTTTCCAATCTGTTGGGGTGCTTAGGACTGGGCACCTGTTGATCATGGACAGAAAAGGGTCCAAGGTTTGATAATCGCGAGAAATCAGAGACATTATGGATGGTGGTTTGCAGAAAAAGAAGTTAGTTGTTGATGATAATTAAGGTAGTAGTGATGATGTTTGTTGTTGTTATGAACAATTGAAGGATGGTGTGTTGTTATATAAAGGGTGCAAAAGGAGGGTCCTGAACCTTCTTGGAGTTTGCTTTCATTGTAGTTTGATTGATCATGTTTCAATTATTACATGAAACATTCTCGTTGCTTCTTCCTTCATCCATCTTCTTGCACCTTCGAGGCTCCTCTTTTGCATGTAAAGGGTGAAAAGGGAATTCAAAATTATGGTTTTGTGCGCCTTGCCTTTGCCTTGATAAAGCTTTTTGTTTTAGAAAAGTTATTTCGTAAAAATCCAAATTCATACATATAAAAGATTTTCTTACAATACAAATTTTATATTTTATATCTAAAAAAATTAAAGTAATATAGAATTACTTAAACAATCCCAATCAGCTCCTCTCACTGTGGAAGAACAGATAATAACTATTTATACCGGAACGAATGGTTATCCTGAAGAAAAAAAAGAATTCTTTTTTGAAAGTTCGAAAAATTTCTTACTAGCGAGCCACGACAATTGCACCTATCAAAGCAGCTATTGTGCCTCAACCTCTCTTAGACTACAAAAAAGAAATAAAAAAAAGAAGATTTAGTTACGATTAGAAAAAAAAACTTTCTATACTTTTTCCGGATCCACACATTCTTCTGATAAAATTTACATTTTTATCATTTATATCTATTAAATTAGATTTTCAACTGTTTTTTGTAGCATGTGGTATGGGCTGTAGATAGCTTTGATAATTGGAAGCAATATAGTCTACCGAATTGGGCTCAGGAGAAGGCTTGATATGCTCTTCTCAATGGGCTGATTGAGCAACACTGGGCCTAAACCTATTTCTGTTTAAAATATAATTAAGATATACAAATACAAAAAGAAAAACCATTAAGACATACACCAAAAATCAATTAAGATTTTTTTCAATAAAATAACAGACTCTTAGGAGTGGTAAATATATGTGTATGAGTTTGAATTTGAACGCGATATGAGTTGAGTAAAAAAAAATTAGTTGGTACGAAGTTCTAGATAGTAGATAGATAGAAAAAAAATGATTACCAAAAAAAAAAAGATAGAAAAAAAGACATATAATTTGTTTTATATAAAAATAATTATAAAAAGTCTTAATAAATTGTTATAAATTTTATTGTATATTCAAAATGAAAAATTACTTTTAAAATAAAGAAGTTTTAAAAAATTTACATGAAACCATAAGATCAATCCAAATGTATATCTTAATCTAAATACTCTATCAAGTATTTTTAGGGAATGTTTGGCAATCATGAAAACCAAACTAGGTAAAAAATGGCCTAATTCTCAATAAATTAAACTAGTTTTTATTGGAACCAATTTAAGTCTAAAGGTAATTCTAAAAGAAATATCTAATTTTCAATTGGTTTTGGTAACTACTCTTTTAGGCAAGTGCCATCAAGTACACCACCTACAGAAAAGTCAGAAACACAAATTGTGGATAACAATCATTGCCTAACACCAGTGACCACCCTATTCCAAGCAACAACCACCACTCATTGCCACCACCACCATCTACCTCGGGAGCCATTACTGCCACTGACAACCACCACTTGCCACCGACAACCTCTGCCCAAACTAAAATCATAATCAATATAATCATACCGAGTATTTTTCAATACAAAGTAAAAAATCAATTCTTTTTATAATAAAAAAAATAAAACTCAAAGTAATTAGCCTCTCATATTTAAGTAATTAAACTCAAAGTTTTGCACTAGACATAAAATTAGAGAGAAAAATTCAAGTAAAAAATAAAAGATGCATGAGCATGATGAGATCACATCATTCATGTGGAAGTGAGGAGAGTAAAAGTCAACCATTTTGACTTGGGGGGCATAAACACCACCCTGAGATTGGGGGCCAAAACATGCATATATAACGGTTTCAAACTATCTGTACCTGTAAAAAAGTTAAAAGAAACAATGCAAGACCAAATCACTGATGGCTATGAGAGCGGAGATTATTACAATGAGGACCCCACTTAGACTTACACATATTAATCACGCCATTACTCTCGGCTTTTTCTTGCTATAAAAATTCTCCCATTCACCCCATACTTCCCCACAAAGAGTGCAAGAGCAAATTAAATTAAACATGACTAATCTTTCATGCTTCCTTATTCTTTTTGCTCTTTCTCTTCTTCTCACACCCAATAACTTTGTTTCCTCCTCTGCTGTTCAAGACCCGGAACTAGTTGTACAAGACGTACAAAGGTATATCTAGCTTTTATAATTCAATGCATTTCCATTATTTTCTTAATATATATGAAGAGAATTAAATTGAAGGGAGCATTTACTATATTTAGTATTTTTTGTGTATGTATGTGTTGTTGTACCCAATCTAGCTACATTATATTGTTCTTTAGAGGATGGATTATGCTATTTCAGTGTACAAAATGATGTGTCACATTTAAAATAAATTGCTATTATAGTTTCATGTATTATCAAATTTGCAATTATATGGAGATATAACAACTTAATAGTTTTGTTGTATTATTATTTTATATTTTTATAATTTGATGATCTTAGCCCTAAATGACAATGTTGAAGGGAGTTAGTAGTTGATCGAAATCTTTTTTCTCTTTTGAGTCGAAACTTTTGAATGATCTACAAAAATTATTATTTCATGTAGGAAAATCCAAAATGCGACTAGGAGGAACTTGGGATATCTATCATGTGGAACTGGTAACCCCATTGACGATTGTTGGAGATGCGACCCGAATTGGGAGAACAACCGGCAAAGGCTAGCCGATTGCGCAATTGGGTTCGGGAAGGACGCCATTGGCGGAAAAAATGGTAGAATCTATGTAGTGACTGACCCTGGTGACGATGACGCCGTAAACCCAAGGCCAGGAACTTTAAGGCACGCTGCAATTCAAGATGAGCCACTTTGGATCATTTTCAAGAGAGATATGGTCATCACTTTGAAGGAAGAGCTTTTGGTCAATTCCTTCAAGACTATTGATGGCAGGGGTGCTAGTGTTCACATTGCTGGTGGGGGATGCATCACCATACATTATGTAAGCAAATTAAGTGTCATACTATATAAATACTTTATATCTTTTTCCCCTCTTTCGTTCTGTGGTAGGTGATTTACACCGTAAAATAACTACATATACTAAATTCTGACTTGTTTATGTGAATCTAAATAACTTATTGCTTAGACTAATTTTATTATTAGAAATATTTTTATTAAAATTAAAATTGTGTATGCCTAACTTAACTCTAAGCATTAGCTCAAGAAATGAGAAATCACGTCTATAAGTTCGTAAGAGTTGTAATGCGCTCTTTGAGATAAACATGAACATACATATATGTGATCCAACAACATTAGATTGAATATACTCTAATATCATGTTAGAATTGAAATCGTATACGTCATTCTTTAATTCCAAAAATGAGCTTAATACATGAAAGATACTTCACAGTTTTTTTTGACTAAAGATACTTCACACTTGAAAACAGTAACATTTTTTCCACAAAAAACGTAGGACTTGTAATAACTTTATTTCTATCCGTTAATGTATGTATATAAGTACAAAATGTGTATTAAACAGTGGTATTTAATTTTTGTGATGGTATTATTGTTATTTGTGTGAGACAGGTGAGCAACATAATAATACATGGGATTCACATACATGATTGCAAGCCAACAGGGAACACGAATATCAGAGACTCACCAGAACATTCTGGGTTTTGGACGGTGTCAGATGGAGATGGAGTGTCGATATTCAACTCAAAGCATATATGGGTTGATCATTGCTCATTGTCTAATTGCCGTGATGGTCTCATTGATGCCATTCATGGATCCACAGCTATAACCATCTCTAACAACTACATGACCCACCATGACAAGGTCATGCTTTTGGGACACAGTGATTCCTACACACAAGACAAGGATATGCAGGTCACAATTGCATTCAATCATTTTGGTGAAGGCCTTGTCCAAAGAATGCCAAGGTACTTGTTATATATATAATTAGGTAGAAACTCGCTTTTAACAAGTTCACCCATTAGATAATAATTTAGTTAGATATATTAACTCATCTAATATTTTTAATAAACACTCATTTTATATTCGTATAAAAAATACTATTATTATAAATTAATTATATATTTTAGTGTACTTAAAATAGACCAAATATAATTAACAAATAAGCAGTTACCATATTTTAAAAAAAATGTTAATTTAATGTTTAGTAAAAGAAAGTAGAAATAGCGATTAATTAATTAAAGTTAAATGAAAAAATGTTACGTGGTTGCAGGTGTAGGCACGGGTATTTCCACGTGGTGAACAACGACTACACCCACTGGGAAATGTATGCCATTGGAGGCAGTGCTAACCCAACCATCAACAGCCAAGGTAACCGTTTTCTTGCACCCGATAACCGTTTCAGCAAGGAAGTTACGAAGCACGAAGACGCGCCCCAGAGCGAGTGGGCCAACTGGAACTGGAGATCAGACGGAGACATGTTCTTGAACGGAGCATTCTTCAGGGCTTCTGGCGCCGGTGCTTCTTCCGCCCCCTATGCTCGTGCATCCAGCCTCAGCGCCAGACCTTCTTCTCTCGTTGCTTCCATTACCACCACTGCCGGTGCTCTTACCTGTCGCAAAGGCTCTCGCTGTTGATTTACTTTCATTTTAATTAAGACTCATTAAATTAATTATTAAGAATCAAAATGAGGATTAATTATTATGCTATATTATATGTGGTTCTCCTAATTAATTTCAACTTCTTCTGCCTAATGCTTTTCAAATGGATGTGTGTATGAACTACAGTGCATGATGCTTTTGGAAATGCAAACAAAGTGCAGTTAATTACCACTGATTAGTGTTGCTTTCATTCAATAATTTAATTTTTATGTCATCCAAAAAGATATTTTATATAACATTAGTCATTTAAAACAACAATTATAATTGCACCAAAGTTAATTTCTATATTATATCTAAATAAGTATTTTACTTCTAAAATATTTTCTGACAAAGAGACCTAAATGTCTCATATTTTAGAAAATAAATGATGTTTTTTTTTTAAAAAAATTCAATCAGTTACAAATTAATTTCTCCGAGTTTAATTAAAAGTAAAAAACCTAGTTATTTCTATATCGTAAACTAACAAGCCCGGATGTATTACTATTTCTTCTTCTTATTAATTTTTTTTCTTCTAGTTGTTCTTTCTATGGGACAAGTTAGTTACAGTAGTTAAGAATTTGACTAAATCAACACTACTGGTGCATCAAAGAAATAAGAAGAAAGAAAAAAAAGGAGATAGAAAAGAAGGAGTCCGTCATAATAGCAGTTAGCAAACGATCATTTGACTCCATATTATTAGAAGTATATAACATTTCTAAAAGAAAATGGAATATTGATCCGGGGACACTTTTTTTCCGTCAATCGTGCAGAAAATTAAAGATTATTACCAGCATGGACCAACCGACCAACTCATCGGTTGGCCCGTTATCTATTACATAATGTTGGCGTTCAATGTTTCTTGTGTTGAAATTCCTTAACTCCAACATGCTCTGTTCATACTAATAATGAGTCTTGAGCTTTTCTCTGATGTAATGATATTTGCATACCTAAATGAGTAAGTTGGTAGCAAATACCAACTTGAATATAAAAGTCAAGCTGAATTATAATATACAGATTTTAAAAGTTAGTGAGACTTAATTTATGGATATATAAATTTAAATATATAGCATCTATATACGAATGTTTCGTAAGATCAGAAAAAAAAATGATGAGTATCAATTTTTATACATTTGTGCAATTAACAATACACCAATGAACTAGTCAATAAAGATCGAGCATAAATGAACTTTCCTTAAAAAAATAATCTTACGAAATTGATATTATGGAGTAAATTAAGAAATAAAAACAAATAACCATCTAAAGTTAAAAATATTACATTATTATCATTCATAATTTTTTATTAGCTTTTATTTGACTTCCAAATGAATGTTTTCTATATTTTTTTATCTTAAAAATAAGATATAACAAGATATAATGTAACCGTTTAAAGAAACTCATTTTATAGAAAAATGTTTTATTGTTGTTGTTAACTTAATTAATTTTAGAAATGCATTCTCATCCTTAAATTTGAGTTAAAAATTTTGTTAATAGTGATACCCTTGTTGAAAAGATGAATAAGTATATGAAATTAATTTTATTTTTAGAAGATTTAGAGTTTAAAATTTATTAAGATTTAGGATTTATGATTTAAAATTTAACATTTAGAATTTAAAATAAAAAATAATTTTAAACAAGACTTACTCATATTAGTTGAAAACAATTAACTCCCTAATTAATTAATTTATTAAAAGATTGACGTGATTAATAATATTAAATATAAAACTTGTTTAATTACTTTAATTTAATAGTTTGAAATGAATTTAATATATATTTAATTAGTTTTTTATTTTAGTGTTAAACTAAAACTTATTTATTTATTTAATCCATTCCTATATTCTAAAATTATATATAGTAATGATGATATTACTATCTAATAATACTGAATATATAATTTAACTTAATAATTTTAAGTTAAATTATATTATTCAAATATTGATGTTACCATAATTATGGAGCAGTGCGATGCCTACGAATTTCTAGTTATTATTATTATTACGCCTACTGTGAGGCTGTTTAATCACCTAGCAGCTAAGCTAATGGAGTTTCCACACGATTCAATCCATGTTAAGAGTATTAACATTTCATGAACATGGAAACCCAAATGAAAAATAATAAAAGAAAAAACAACGTAGGTAACTGTCCTTAATTATACATATACACCATCACATAATCATATTAGTACATACATGCATCATCTCAAATGTTCGTTACGTTCGATTTGATAACATATCCAAATTCAAAGAGAATATCAAGGAAGCAAGGAAGGAATGAGGAAGAAAAATCATTGCATGCAGCTCACTTAGAAAGCCAAGATCCCAGCAACGGCGACGGCAGCGGCAGCGAGGACAGCAGAACCCTTAAGGGCGGTGATAGAAGCACCATCACTATCAAGTGATTCGTTGGCATCACCATTGTAATCTTCGTCACTTACAGCAGCGAATTCGTCGATGGGGGCGGGAGCCGGAGCGGCGTCCGCCTCACTGGCCTCGCTGGCTGGTGCTGGTGGGGATGAAATATCATCTTTTTCAGAAGAACTTGGTGCAGAAGCCTTTGGAGATGGTGGTGATGCCTTTGATGATGACGATGACGATAAAGATGGAGATGATTTAGGTGCTGCTGATGGTCCCCTTTGAGCCATGGCCATGCTAGCAATGGCAACCACGATGAGTGCAACGACAACAATTTGACGTGCCATTCTTTCTTTGCTTTTTTTTTTTTTTATTATTTTTTTCTTTTTTTCTTATTTAATTTTGCTTAATTTCTCGTGTGAGTGGGGATGAGAAAAAAACTGTTAGCGACTCTTAATAATTTTAATCTGCCTTTTATATTATTCTTCCTCTTCCTACAGAGAAAGAAAATTAAAGATGTTAATTAATTTTTGCAGACTAAGATAAGAATGAGTAAACATCTTGGCAATGGGAGAGATTTATATAGGTGAGTTTTTTTTTAGAAAAATAAAATAGTGTGAGAAAATATTGGGGGATTGTGTGGTGGGAATTGCATGATGGAGAAAAAAAGAAACGATTTTGCGACAATTTTAGATTTTATTAGGGTCAAATTAATGACTGGATGGGAATGGGAGAGGCTTGTTAGAAGACAAAGTAAGAGATCATCCATTTTGTTATTGCATCCTATAATTGAAAAATATTTTTGTTAATGCATACTATTAACAAATGAGATTGTGCATCTTCTAGAGACAAAATTAGTTTTCTCTATATTAATCCTTTGGTGTAAAAAAAATCGGTAGATAAGGGCAATTTTTAAAGAAATTGTAATATGAATTGGGGAACTAACGTGAAATTATCATTTTAAAACTGTTAGATTATATTTTAGTAAAATATGTCAGATCATCTAACGATATTTAATAAGCGAACAAAGCAATGGAATCAACATTAGGAAGTCAATAAGGAGCCAATAATTAAGTTATCATCCAAAGTTTATATGGGTTATTATCCGTAACTCATATATCTTAAGTTATCATCCAAAATTTATATAATTTATCAACAGTAATATATGTTGGCTTCCTATTAGTCATAATGTATTAGTTCCGCAGTTTTTTTTTAATAAGCAACTTCATATGAAGTCGATTCCGCCTAAATATTATTGCTAAAATAATTATGACAGTACTCTGTAATTTAAATATATTTTTCATTGGTTAAAATGCATGCTAAGTTTACAAATTTGTGTATTCAGTAGTTATGTCTATCACTTTTCTTAAAATATTCTTATATTTAATTCATTTAACACTTTAAAAAAATGCCATCCTTCGTTTTTAACATGAAGAAGAAAACTATACTAGCCGTACAAATTCGTTGTTTTAAACTCTTGATTATCTGCCAACTGATGATAGTTCAGTTGGTTGCAACACTAGTTGCTAAAACTCTCCCATTCTAATGTTCTGAATTCGACATCCATCCTTATAAAAAAAAAAAAAAAATAAACTAAAGTTAGGAGTTTTTTTTCTTTTTCTTATAAGACTAACTTATTCGATACAAGCGACAAGCTTATTGTTAAGGGAACATTTTGGAGCATCATCCTTCTTTAACATTATAATTATCATGATACTCTTATAAGTAACCCTTAATTAGTGGCATAATGTTTTATTGTTAATGTTATCATTATTTCAGTCATATTAGGTGTACAAGCAATTTTTTTAAACAGACTAATTATAAAAAAAATTAAACTCAATATAGAAATTAATCTAAACAAAAAAGTCTAAAAATTTTAATTTAAAATATAATTAGTAAAAAATATGAATAGAATGTGTGTAGCAAAATATAATAGACTAAGAAGTATAAAAATTGAAACGGAAAAAGAGAGAAAAGGAAATCAAACGAAGAAAAAAGAAAGAGGAGGATGAGAAAATGGTGATAATGACAATGATGATGATGTGGGAGGAGGAAGAGAAATCTAATGGAAGAAGAAAAATGAATTAAGGAAGAAAATGTGTTGGAGGAAAAATCTTAGATATGCTTGTAGGGTAAAAAAGTTGTATACGTAGTTTTATTGTTATAAATTATAGTTTTAATCATCTCTAAAAATTTTAAAATTTATTCTACTATAATTTCTTTCTTCATTATTAATTAAGAGTTATCTATTAATAATGCGTGTATAATTATATTATATGTTTAATTAAAATTTTTTAATAATATTATATTTAAATAATAAAAGAGTTTTACATAGTTATCCAATCAAATTCATATATTTATATGACTTTAATAGTAGTGAATTTATAAATTAATTATTTTTAATAATGTGATAACACCTAATTAAATAGGTGTACGCATGGAAATTAAATTCATAATAAAATGATAGATAAAAAGAAATAAATCTAGTAATTTTATTCCGGAATCAACTCTCTCCTTTTCAAGTATCATAATTTAAGTCTTAATATGGTAGGAATCTTATCAAAATTGACTCCATTCAATGTAACAAACAAAAATATTTACTCCTTTGCTAGAAAATATATCATTTATGATAGTCTTTTAATTTAAAGTATTATCATCATACGTGTCGTTTATACTTTCATTTAATTAAATGTCTCTTTTTATGACCATTTATTCCAATTTTCAATAGTGAATTTGAAAAATTAATTATGTTGACTAAAATACGTCATGCATTCATATAATTAAATCCATAGGTAAAATACTGTTATAATAGCAATAATTCAATACAGTTATTATTTATAGAACGTCTATATTGAAAGTCATAGAACATTCAAAACCTAAAGCAATTATCAACTAACTTTAAAAATAGAACATCCGAAATATAAAAATAAAACATCTGAAACCTAAAAAAATAGAACATCTAATTCAAATTATTGACTAATATTGGCTGAAATTTTATTAGTTATCTAGCATCGCTCAATTATTATTATATTATTTTCATAATATGTATCATCATAAAATAATGGCTCTGATATCTTTTTAAAACTAGAAAATAAATTACTCTCTTTTACGGTTTTTTTTTTAATATTTCTCTTTTACCTATTATTGAATAATATGTTTGATTTGTAACTATTTTTAACCCATGAAATAATCATATATTTAATCAGTCGAACAAAATTTAAGTTAAAAATAAGCGTTTGTATTAAATATACTAAAATTTCACAAATATTTTTTTATTTTTATAATCCCGCGTGAGAATGAAAATGATGCAATACCTTAGTCATCTAAAATTAATTCAAATCTGATATAGTATACTATCTGAATTTAAACAAAACATACAAAGAATTTTGTTATATATAAAAAATTTCTCTCTCTAACTATTGAAAAATGTATGGAATAATTGCACATATATAATAGTTATTAGAACTAAATCGGCAATCAAACTAATCATATTACTAGGTCATTGCATTACTAGTTAGTTATTCAACCGGTAGTTTGGGCCTAAACCGAAGAAATTTTACTTTTTTATTTTTATAATAAATATATTTTTTTAGTTTTATTTCATATCATATTAACCATTATTTTTTTTATTTTAATAACTCATCAATTAGTTTATATTCATTATACTCCTCATCAAGTATTTATGGAAAACAATAAAGGTTATAATCATGGAATTAGAAAATATCTTATACTTAATAAAAAAATTATTTTTCATTTTAAAATTGTAAATATAATTTAATTGTCTTTATGTAATATATTAATTAAAAATCAACAAAATTTGGTTAATTCGACCAAATTTTACCGAATTAATCTATAATAATGATAGGTAATCATAATTTAAAATTATTATATTTAGCTTAACATTTATAATTTTATGTAAATAATATTCGTAATATATTTATAACATTTAATATGCATTTAATTCAATAGTAATTCATAAATAAAATAAAAACTAAAATATTAATTCAAATGCCTATGGATACCAAACTTTTTCCTGAATATTCCCTTTTTACGAATTTTCACTGATCACAAGTTTGATTGAATTTAATCGGTTTAATTATGATGACCAAATTCGGTTTGAAGATCGAGTGACTGGGTTTTCGGTTTTACCAACCTGTGGTTGATAAGGGTTTAATTTGATGACAGTGGCCTGTATATAAAACAAGATGACCCCCAAAATTTGCACGCATAATAGAGAGAGAGGTTGGAGGAAACAATTGAAAATCTTAGTCATAAAAATCTTATTAGTACAACCCTTAATTAGTCCCCAAAATCTAATACAACCCCCATAGTTATGATGATGATGATTGTGACAGCCTTCTTGACAATTCTTATAACTCTTCTATTGAAGTCTGCTTTTGATATGATCTCATGGTACTTGCTCACCCCACTACGCATCAAGAGAATCATGGACAAACAAGGTGTTCATGGCCCTAAACCCCATTTTCTCACCGGCAACATTCCAGACATGGCTTCTCTTTCTTCCGCAGCTGTCTCTCAAGACATGAAAACCATTAGCCACGACATCGTTGGTCGCCTTTTGCCCCATTTTGTTGCATGGTCCAATCAATACGGTATCTTAATACAGTAGATTGTGATTACTGTTTTAGATTTAGTTACAGATCCGCTATATTAATTGGAAATTGACTTACATTTGTGTAGGAAAGAGATTTATATATTGGAATGGAGTAGAGCCAAGGCTATGCCTAACGGATACCGAATTGATAAAACAGTTCTTGTCGAAATATAACAGTGTAACTGGAAAATCATGGCAACAACAAGAGGGTTCTAAACATTTCATTGGGAGAGGCTTGTTGATGGCGAACGGCGAAGATTGGTACCATCAACGGCACATGGTTGCGCCGGCATTCATCGGAGACAGGCTCAAGGTAATTTGGTATTCATGTATGATAGAATCATAGCTATTACAAGTCCCACAAAGGACAAAGACCATTAAAAGTTTATAAGATTGAGACATCCCTTACTCTATAAGCTAGTTTTTAAGGTTGAGTTAAACCTATCTAATTCAGGCCATTGTTCTAATAAAGATGTCAAAAACATCTTCTCACAAAGATTTGACATTTATAAGAAAAAATAACTGTTTAAATAGAATAGCAATATTTTTAAATAAAAATATATAATACTTTGGTAACATAATAAAATCTAACTGGTTATGTTAATTATGAAAACAAAACGCAGGAATATGGTGGGCACATGGTGGAATGTACAAAGGAGATGATAAAATCATTGGAGAATGAATTGATGAGTGGAGAAGCAGAGGTGGAGATTGGAGAATATATGACTAAGCTGACTGCAGATATAATATCAAGGACTGAGTTTGGGACAAATTACAATAAGGGAAAGCAAATATTTCATCTCCTTACAAAGCTTCAGACTCTTTGTGCTCAAGCCACTCGCCATCTTTGCTTTCCTGGAAGCAGGTATATGATGAATCATCACAATGTGACTCTTGTTTTAGAGTTTAAAATGTAAAATTTTTTATAAATTAATAGACCCTAAATTAACAAAGTCTAATGGGAAGAAAGCTTCGAAATTGTTCTAAAATTTGCTCCTTATATTAGAACTAAAAAAGTCTTTGAAATTCCTGAATTGAAACGAACTAACTGTTATAAAATAACAAGTGAAAATTCACATCCATTAAGTTAATTACTGTCTTCATTTTATTTTAATTGTTCAATTTTACTTTTTTTCTTGTTTCAAATTATTTGTCTATTTTATGATTTCAATATGTATTTAATTAAAATTTTTCTATTATATTCTTTCACAATTCCAATAATCAATTAAATAATTTTTAATGCACCTCCACTCAAACAAATTAATAATAAAGATATTGTTGTAATTATAATATCATTTTTTAGACTTTTAATACAATTAAATAATTATTTTAATTAATGTGTTAAAGTAAAATTGGACAATTAAAATGAAATGAAGGAAATATTAAATAACAATTAATTTAGTTAAATATATTAAAATATCTAATAATTTTTAATAATAATTAAATTAATTGCATGTGAGTGTCCATATATCAATAATTGATATATATTATGGAAAATTTTATTATGAAGACATACTAGTTTTTTATTCTATTTTTTGCTTTATAAATTCAAATTTTCTAGATATTCAAAATTTCATAGATGGTTGTAGATGATCATATTTTGAGTGATTTTATTCCTACATGTGTTGTGTTTTGTAATTTTGAATTTTGATTTGATTTAATTTTTTCATCAATGATGGTTGATATTATATAAACTAAGTTATTTATTATATTTGTGTAGGTTTTTCCCTAGTAGATATAACAAGGAGATAAAGACATTGAAGGTGGAAGTGGAGAAGCTATTGACGGAGATAATAGAAAGCAGAAAAGACTGTGTTGAGGTGGGTAAGAAAGATTCATTTGGGAATGATTTGTTGGGTATTCTTCTTGAGGAGATGAAAAACAAAGGTGGAAGCTTGAAGAATTTGCAAGTAGTTATGGATGAATGCAAAACGTTCTTCTTTGCTGGCCATGAAACAACATCACTATTGCTCACTTGGACAACTATGTTGCTTGCAAGCAATCCACAGTGGCAACAAAAAGTAAGAGATGAACTTAGGAGCCTCTTCAATGGCCAAACTCCTTCCATTCATCAACTATCTAAGCTTACTCTGGTTAGTAACTCATCACTACTCTATCTACGTTCTTTAATTTTTATTTTTTTTTTTTAATTGGGATGAAAAATGAAAGGATAACAATTGTATTTGAAAGATTTAAAAACGTGAAAATATCCTCAAGTAAAAGAAATTTTTCTATATAACTATTTTTTCGCGTTTTAGTTTACGAAATAAATTTATTTTGGGTTTTGCTATTTCAACACTAAAATTAGACATTAATTTATAATAGACATTAAAATATAAAATATATATTGAAAAAGATAAAACTATATATGTATTCATGTGTATTTATGTATAAATATATGGTGGCTGATTTTGGTATACAAATAAAATTGTTGATTTATTTTACATATGATTATTATTTTGTCATGCTTTAAAATCTTTTAAAAATGTTTTTTTCTTTCTTTTATCTTTTGAAATTATTTTTATGGTTTGTATTTCTTGAATTTGATCTTGGTCTAATATTTATTTCTTTTCCTCCTTTTGGAAATTGAATTCAACCCTATATTGTTTTTTAAAAGTATCGACATAGCTTCACATTTTTTTTTTTTTTTGGGTGTAGCCATAGCTTGACATCAATAGACTAGAAAATTTTCTGTTATAATATAAATAAAAACATTATTTCCAAAAAAAAAATAACAAGACATTATTTATGATTGTGCAACATTTTTTAGCTGCAGGTGGTCTCAGTTCGCCGCATCACTAGGCAAACTGAAATCATGGTCACAGTTCGCCGAGACACTAGGCAAACTGTGACCACTTTTGCTTGCTCCAATGTACGAATGTCAGAGAGGTCACAGTTTGCCCAATGTCTAGGCGAACTGTGACCACTTTTTGCCTATAAATAGAAAAACCAAGCTCAGTAATCACACACAACTCACTCTATCACTCTACTCACTACTACCTCACCTTTCTTTGCCATTTCCCTTAAGTTTTTCAGTTTTTTAACTCTTCTTTTTTTTTTACTCTATTAGATTATTAGATTTATGTTTATGAGTAATTAAAATGTCTGAGCCTCCGTTATTATCAATTTATTATGATGGTGAAATCACGGCAGACCATAATGGGTCAGTTGTGTTTTGTTCTAACCAGTCGCTGTTCATACGAATGCCGCGAGATGTGAGAACTTTAGTA
>JASCZI010181293.1:80358-129726 GCA_036250425.1 Stylosanthes scabra | reverse complement strand
CCTCTCGGCCAAGGGAAAATGTCGCTGCTCAAATCCGTCAGGGCGACATGCCGGAATGCGATGGTAGGCCCATGAGAGCAGAAGAGTCATGCATCCTCCCAAGTTCAGCTGCCCCCACTGTGTTGCCCGACACATCTGCTGGTACAAGAAGGCCAGCACAGCCGAGCCCCATGACAACTGGTCACAGCGGTCAAGATCCTCCAACAGTGGTAGCCACCTCATGTGAACTCGAGAATCCGAGGCGTCTGGGAACAACATCCCCCCTATGATCTGCATGATATAGCCGCGGGTATACTGCATGAGTCGCTCCTCCGTGGCTTTCTCACCCACACCCTGACAGACCCTGTCTCTGAATCATGTCATGTTCACCACCCACTTTCCCGCAGCCTGCCTGTCGTTCTCCCCTGGGACGGCACCTAGCAACTGCTGGCAGAGATCCTCCATCATCCGTCCCTCATAAAAGGTCTCCCACCCAGTCATGCAACCGCTCACGGGCTCTCCTTCCGTGGCAAGCCCAAGCTGATAGGCCACGTCCTCTAGGGTGATCGTCATCTCCCCACAAGGCAGGTGAAAGGTATGGGACTCCGGCCGCCATCGCTCCACTAATGCGGATGCCAACGTCCAATCATGATTCCATTCAAGCATGTACGCCACATGCTCGAAACCTGCTCGCCTGAAGTACTCCCTGGCAAACTCATGGGGCCGCTGCAAGGTATTCCGCCAAGTGCGCAAAACCCTGCCAGGCTGAAATATATACAAATACCGTCAGACATTACACCGCCTAAAAATACGATTTTAACCCACAATCAACTGCATAATTCACATTACGTACCAGTGCCCCAAGCCTCCCCACAATATGGAACTCTGCGTCTAATCTGTACAAGCTGTCCTCGTAGCCTTTGAGTAGGTTCTGATCCATTTGTGCACACTAACTACACCAATAATAGTAAGATCAGATTAATATCCACCTAAACAAATGAGTATCTACATTCTGAAAACCATCACATTATTTAACTCACACATAACTAAATAAAACAAATAAATAACTACATGAAAAAATAAATAGCTTCATTCTAAATACCCTAACATTAATTAACTAACATACAAATAAATAAATAGATACATAAATCACTGGATAAATAAATAACACTAATTGCCCAATATATAAATAAATAAATGACTAAACAAAAAATATGCAAATTCTGCGTACCCTAACATTACTTAATTAACATACAAATAAATAAATAGATACATAAATCAGTGGATATATAAATAACACTAATTACCTAACATATAAATAAATAAATGACTAAATAAATAAATATGCAAATTAACATTATTTAACTAAGATACAAATAAATAAATAGATACATAAATCAATGGATAAATAAATAATACTAATTATCTAACATATAAATAAATAAATGACTAAACAAACAAATATGCAAATTCTGAATATCCTAATATTATTTAACTAACATATACATAAATAAATAACTGATTAAATAAAAAAATAAATAACTCAATTCTAATTACTCTAACATTAGTTAACTAACATATAAATAAATAAATAACTAAATTCTAAATACTCTAACATTAATTAAGTAACATATAAACAAATAACTAAATAAAAAATAACTCAATTCTATATACCCTAACATTAATTAACTAACATGTAGATAAATAATTAATGAAATAAATAAATTATTAAATAAATAACTATCCAAGTAAATAATTAACCTATAAATAAATTGCTAACTAAATTCCTACATAAATAAATAAACAAAATAAATAAATAAACAAATAAATAAAATAAATAAATAAACAAAATAAAAAAATTAGAGAGAGAGGGGAGAGTGTTACCTGCTGAGAGTGAGAGAGAATGAGGGAGAGTGGAATGAGAGTGAGAGAGTGAGCGCGGCGAAAATGACAAGAGGGGTATTTATACTTGGGTGAACTGGCTGCAATTCGCCGAGACATTAGGCAAACTGCGTCCATGATCACGGTTCGCCGCAACACTAGGCGAACTGTGGCCAACCGCCAATAAAAAAAATGGATTCCCGTAATTAATGTGCTTTAATTTTTCTTTTGAAAATAATCATTTTATTTATTTATTCTAGAAAATTTTCGTCAATAGATTAATTAATGTTTTGTAATTTTTTTTGGTAGTTAATTAACAATTCTTTTTATAAATAATAGGCTCGCTAAGCCCAATAGACCAGCAATAAATCATATAAGCTCTTCGGCTTCCATTGACTTATTCAAACATCTAAAACAAAAGAACTTAATTGGAAGCGATCTTGAAAGGAAAACTTCAAGATATTTTTTGTGACATTGAGGCCTAACCTTTTTTTAATATGTTTTTGGTGACATTGAGGCCTGACGTTTTTTTTTTCTTCTGCTTTAGAAAAAAAACTCAAATTTACAGAAATTAATTCTCTACCTATTGGATTGAGAATACCGTGAGAAAAAAAAAAAATATATATATATATATAGGAAAAGTATAAGGAACTTTTATTTAAGAATTAATAAAAGTCAATGAGAAGTTATAAATGATAATTTTTATATTGTATAGATGATAATTTTTTTCAATTTTAGATGTTCACTTATTCATTGATTTCTAGTTGGCTCCCTAATATTAATTTCGTAGCATTACTTTTATTTATTTATATATATATATATATATATATATATATATATATCACCTTAAATTTCCTTAAGTCGGTTATTATTTGTTTAAAAAAGTGTTACGAATTCAAATTTTGCATTATGTATGTAGATTCAACGAAGAAAACTCAGAATTTAGTAAGCAATACAAATAATCTAATTATTAATAATAATGTGATCTTGTTTGAATGATGTTGCAGTTAAACATGGTGATCAACGAATCAATGAGGCTATATCCTCCAGCAACTGTGCTACCAAGAATGGCATTTGAAGACATTACATTAGGTGATCTTTTCATCCCTAAAGGCTTATCAGTTTGGATTCCAGTGTTAGCCATTCACCATAGTCAAGAACTCTGGGGTCAAGATGCAAACGAATTCAACCCAGACAGGTTTGCTTCAAAATCATTCATTCCTGGCAGGTTCATACCGTTTGCTTCTGGCCCAAGAAACTGTGTTGGACAATCATTTGCAATGATGGAAGCTAAGATTATATTGTCCATGCTAATTTCTAAGTTTAGCTTCACCATTTCAGATAATTACAGGCATGCCCCTGTCACTGTTCTCACAATTAAACCTAAGTATGGAGTTCAACTTTGTTTCAAGCCATTGGATCCATAACTTCTTAAGCAATAGGAGTAGGAGTTCACTCTGTGCTGTTACGTTGTAAACCACACTTTATTATTTTTTATGGCAATGTCGAAAGGAATGGAATGTGATAGGAAACTTCCTCTCATTATATGAGTCGAGTTATGCGTCGAGTCTTTTCAACAATCTAAAAGAATCTTATTTTGGATATGATCGTGAGTGAAAAGTTCTAATTTTAATTTTTTATTGATGACCAATAATTAATATATGTGATGTGATGGATTATTCGAAAAATTTTAATATTATTGTAGTAATAAATTAAATGTGTGTTTTAAAATATTTTGCATAATTTTTTTTATTAGTACATGCATTCAAATTTTATTAATATGATTAAAATAGAATAGCAGATCTCATCTTTTTCATCACTAAAAAAATAAAATTATTACTTGATAAGACTCTTGAACCAATCAAAACTCCTAACGATTATAGGTTACACCTAATTCTCTAAATCACATGGTAAAAGCCAGAGAATTAAGAAAGATCATATAATTAGGCAGACAAATCAGTAATTAAAAGTGCAAATTAAAAATTATATTAGATGTACAATATATTCATTTTATTTTATTATACAATAATGGCAGTACCAACTCATTCATCATATGGATGATATATATAAACCTTAAATAATTCAATCTAATTGTTAACAAATTAACACAATTTGTATGTAAAAATAAGTACATCATAGGACACCAAAAAAAGTACATCATAAATTAACAATTTTTTTCAGTAAAATACCAAAATTATTTACAAAATTATCGATCTGCATAAATTACTTCTTCTTGCTTCTATCTCTATTGTTGGAGAAGATTGAACGAAAACCAAAGAGAGTTACAGGAGGAACATTCAGAACAGGATTGACTCTAACACTATTATTGTGACTTCTCTTCAATGGAGGCTTTAGATTATTATTATTATTAGAATTAGAAGAAGAACAAGACCTTGTTGTTGTTGTTGTTGTGCTGTAAGAATAATATTGCTTCTGAGAGTTTTGTTGCTTGATGGAAGAAGAAGAAGAAGAAAGTGGGACCCTCTTAGGAGAAGAACCAGTTGAGTTGCTTCTTGACAAAAGTGGTAAAGGACATAATCTCCTACCATACCCACTTCCACAACTGCTACTCCTCTTGAAGCTCCAAAATGACTTTGAATTTGGCAACTCCTTTGTTTCTTTCTTTCTCATAATAATACCATTATTATTATTGTTGTTACTATTATTATTAGTAACAACATTTTCTTGTGTCGGGTTGGTTCGAGTGGTAAGCGATTCGAATGGATTGGACTCCAACTCCTCTTTGTTGGTGTGATTTTTTATGTTCTTGATTTGAGTTGGGACAATTCTACCATCTGAGAAAAGCTCATCTGCTGAAGATGTTTGGTTCTCTAATGAGGCTAATTCATCATGGACATGGAAATCGAAATCGATGGATGATGATGAGTTCAATCTAGATGATGATGATGAGTTTGATCTCAAAGGATGTTGGATTCTCTCCACTGGGATCACATCAAATTGGGAGAAATCATGTGAGAATGAAATTCTTGGACTCATTGCATTTTCTGGGCAAAGTAATCCAACCACCATTTTTTTTTTGTTCTAAGAAAACTAATAAACAGAACAATAATAATACAGGGTTCAAAAACAGAGAAGGGAAGGCCAATTTAAGCTTAAAGAAAGGAGTTTGAAATGAGAAAAAAAAAAAAAAAGAAGAAAAATCAAATCAAATAAAAGGTTTTGCTAACTTTTTTGGTTTCTTTTTTCTTTTTCAGTGGTCCAATAATAATGGTGAAATTATCCAAGGTGGGAAAAGTTGTGATAATATGAGAAATAACATGGCAAATTGGGTCTTGAGGGAACAGAGAATGAGACTTTGGAACGGAAAATGGTGAGTGCTTTATTAAAAAAAAAAAGTGAGAGATTCAAAGGTTTGAACGTTGAAGAGGGTGGAGTTGGTTGCAGAATTCAGAAAGATGAAGGCATGTGTATGTTGTTGTGAGGTTAGACTAATTTAATTCAGCGTATCATTTCAAACATGGTGGTTAAGATTATTAAAATCTCAGCCAGAATAAGAAAGAAGAAAACAAGAGAGGTGTTGGAACTTGAAAGTTAATTACAACCATATTAAAAAATGAAAATTAAAAAAAGAAGCTAATAACTCCAATATTAAAATGAATCGGAAAAAAAATTAATCTACAAGTATTATTATATATCTTCGTACATCACTTGTCTTCTTCTATTTTGATATGTGTGTTAAGGTATATTATTTTTTTGCTTTTCGTAATTATTTTTATGTTATTATTCATATATTTTGTAAATTTTTTATGCTAATATTTATATTTTTTCGTGTTGTAAATAGAATGAATAGAGATATATAGTATTACATATCGTATTATCAATTTAAAAATTCATTTCAACTATTCTTATATTATATTCTAGTACTAGTATTAGACTAGACGGTAGTCCACATTTTTGTGTAACTAAATTTCAACAAAAGTCTTCCAAAAGTTATTTATTTTTAAGAAATAATAGAAAATTTTCATAAAAGAAAGACGAATTTATGAAACCAATACAGGATTATCTTATAACTATCACAGAAATTTTTAAAAAAATATATAATTTATTTTGAAAAATATAGAATTTTTCAAATAAAAAGAATTAAAATTTTGTAGAAATAATAGAGCATGAAAAAAGAAAAAGAGATGTATTCACCTAAAATTACTTTATCAACAAATGGTGTTGTGATTGTGCGTTTTGTGCATGTGCTGAGCTTTATGTATGTCTATATATATACATGTGTTTTAATAATGGAACCATTTTCTTCTACTATCATTTAAAAATTAGATCAATACTCCTAATAATAATAATATGCATATAATATTGAGAATAAATATTTGATGATGGGATCATATTTTATTTAAATAAAGGAAAAGTGGTCAGATTCATATAATATATCATTTATTTTCACTTTTTTATGATTTTTTACAGAGTTTTTCATTATGTATTAGAATACACACCTTACATTTATATGCACATGGATTATTGATCAAATATATCTATTTATATATAAGAAGATCCAACAAAAACTATTTTATAAGGTGAAAATATTTTCATATAAAAATACTATTATAAATCATTAAATAATTTAATATATTTAATTAAATTATTTAATATAATATACTTTTACAAACAATAATCACTTTTAAAGCATGTTTGGGTGTTATAATTTAGTTAAAAAATATATTTTTCTTAATAAAATAGATTTTTTAAATATGTTTTTATATGTTTGACAAATTTATAATGGTAAAAGTAAACTAGTAAAATAAAAATATATTTTTTTAAAAGATATAATTGACATATTTTTTAAAAGATTTTTTATTCAAAAAAAATATTTTAATATAATAAATAAATAAATAAATAAATACTTTTATATTATTATATTTAAATATAAAATTATTTTATCTTTATAAAATATCTTTAAAAAAATCGCACAAGATAATCTTCTAAGAAACTTGTCTAAACAAACTCATCTACTACTCGTGTGTGTATGTGAATGTAGTGTACATCAAGAACTAATAATCAAGAGCACAATTATGCATAAAATTAAACATGGTGATGATCAACGAAGTAGCCACTAAGAGGATTAGGAGACACGAAAAGACATGGTAAATCAGCCTACAGCAAAATGAAATATATATCAAATAATATCCTTCAATTTCTATCCCATCCGTGTTAATGGCCCAGCAACAGCAATACACACGAAAAGTATCCATTATTATTATTATTATTATTATTATTATTATTATTATTATTATTATGTGAAGCACCAAAACAAAATAAAGTGTCAACTCTTAACTCCAAAAATAATATCATATTATTGTTCATTTCAATATCGATCAATTCGCAGGTGATTAGGCCACTTGCCATGTGAACAAAACCCTAAAGTAGAAACTCCATTCTCATTCATGAACCTTCTGCCATAATCCAAATGCCCAAACAATATTAATAAATAATACTATCACTACCCCCCATCCTCAGCCAGACACTCTCCTTTCTCTCATACTATTTCTGTATGTACTTGTGGTTGCTGTTTTTGTAACTGTTACACACAAAAATTGCATCACTCTCAAATATATATATATATATACTTCTTTTTTTCTTTCTCAAATTATCTGTTGCGTTTTCTAATTTATATTGTGTCAGATTTTTATTTAACACCATATTGTAGTACAATAATTATAAGGTGAAGTGAAAAAATAATGAAAAATAATTAAATCTAATAGATTAAAATGATTGTAAGTTTAGTTAAAGTTTATACTCATACATCAATCTAATAGTTTATTATTTTTCTCTTCATACTCTTCATTTTTTTTCTCTTTTCACCAAAGAATTATCCTAATTATAAATGTAAACCTATTTTATCCAATTAAGTCTAACCAAATTATTTATTCTATGCTAAATAGAAGACTATTTTAATATCAAATAAAAATTTATTTCGGTGTTATTTATTTCTAATTATTTGACACTGAAATACTTTTTTTTAGTATAGAAATAAATGATTTGATTAAACTTGATTGGTCAAAATAAGTGTACATATAGCATTACATATTTTAGTAATAATGGAAAAAATAAAAATAAAATTTTATGTACATATTAAGAATTTTACAAAAATTTAATAAGTTGATTAAAAGATAAATAAACATATTGAAATATCATTATTTACAAACATCATCAAATTTAATTTTAATAACATTACAAATAATAAATGCCATGTAAAAAAGTGACAAATTTTACAATAAAATTGACCTAAATGTGACAAATAATTTAGGAAAATATAAGTAAAAAGTGGTACCTCCCAATCTGAAACCTCTGATCTGATTACATTTTCTGTCAAGGAAGGAGGAGTGTAGAAGCTAATAAGGGCATATTGGGTCCCATGATTAGAGATTGGCAATCAACTTCAGATTCATCCAAAGGTGATAAAATAATGTGTGTTTATGTTTGATTTTCATTCAATTCAACATCTACATAGTTAATACATATAGTTTGATTTGAGAAAGAGTCAGGATAACAAATACCTTAATGGCGTTTTTTAAAAGATATTATGAACAATAAATTTGAACAAAAAATATAAATTATTTAAATCTTATAACAAATTTATCAATCCTATATTCCTATTGTTGTTGTATCCATCTAAGAAATTTTGTTAATCAAGCTAATAATAATTTGTGAATTCCTTTTTCATCACAAAACTAATCATGTATAATAAAATATTAACTTATCTTTAAATTTTGAAAAAAAATTCTCATTAATTTATATAATAAAATGTCATAATATTTAATCTCACTCTATTGTTTAAATAAATATTGGCGATTTAAATTTTAATTTGTGAATTCAATATAATTCATTTATGAACAAGAGACTCTTAAACAAAACTTAAATTTTCAACCAACTAAGCTATCATGAATATTGAGAAAGAAATTAATTAAGCTTTTAGATAAGCACTCATTGAATAGGATATAAAAGATTTTTTTTCCCTTCTCTAGTTTTTTTCTCCCCTCAAAATCCGGCATTGGGTTTGCTCTCTAAAGATACATGGACCAGGGTCTGCAACAAAATAGTGTGGTGTCTACGCTAGAAAGTTGAATTGGCACTATATAATTGATGTATGTAAAGGTCTTTAGGACAAGCCATATAGATAGCTAATAATATAAAGCAGCTTGTTATCTTATAAAAAGAACATCAATAAGCTTTATAGTTCAGTTTCAACGATTAGGAGGGTATACGGTACAAATGTAAATAGTATAAATATAAATAGTATGAATAATGCTAGAAAATTAACGTTAGAAAATTATTAGAGAGTCAATAATTAAATTATTATTCAAATTTATCATTCATAAAATATATGAGTTAAACTCATCTATATTATATTTCGGCTCCCTATTGGTTAATATGTGTTGATTCCTTAGTTTTTTTCAAATAGTATAATGTAGATTTTACTTAATAGATATGAGATCTATATTTGTATATTACTTTAATTTTTTTATAAAATGTAAAATATAAAATCTGTATTATAAGAGAATGAATAGTGCTACAAAACTAATATTAGGGAGTTGTTAGGGAGCCAATAATTAAGTTATCATCCAAAATTTATATGAGTTATCATCTGTAACTCATATATCTAAATTAAGTTACCATCCAAAATTTATATGAATTATCATCCATAACTATGTATTGGCTCTCTATTGATCATGATGTATTGGCTCCCTAATCTTTTTTTAAAAGAATCTTTTATATCTGTATCAATTTACATTTGTATCCAATAACTTTCCTCAACAATTTGGTATGCATGCATGTGGCTTTTGGTTGTGATATGCTTTAGATTATGATCGGGATTTGTGATATGATCCAAATTATTAAACTCGCAAATTAACTCCTAGATTCTTGTTATGAGTTGCCAATTTAGGTTTATAATTTAGGTTTGCAAATTTAGCTTTATAATTATATAGTGTATCTTAATTTGCATAAGTTCGAGAAACTTAGATAAAATCTAGAATTTTTTCTTTAATTTTAAAAGTATTGATAAGGTAAATAAAGATTAGAATTCCATTATACAATTTTAAAACTATATGAGTGCAGATAAATAAGAGAAATAAAACCAATGATTAAAAAGATCATATTATTTGTACGAAATAAAGTTGAAGAATTTGTATGGAATAATAATTAAATTAAGAACATAATGTTATACAAAATGAATTGAGAGTATAATAATACATAACTATTAATTAAAAATAAATTTAAATATTGTTAATATAACATATATTATTTGACATTTTTTTTTGTATGGAGACTCGAACCCAAGATCTCTTACAATGAAAAGGGGTAATGCCATATGAGCTACAACTCATCGGTCAAAGCCAAGACATTTTTCAATGGTATTTTTGTTGTCTTATTGGATTATATATGCTTATCTTATAACGTATTAGCTGAGCCCAATATAATGTCCAGCAGTACTTATATCAAACTAATAAGTCCAATTGTCACAAGGAAAAAAAACTACCAAGTCCAATTTCTTAATTGGCCCAGTCACATGTGGCCCATAGCCTAGGCGAATGTCTGTAAACCATTGGGATTACTGCAATCTTGAAGAAAAATTAGGAAGTAGAGATTATCAACATCCATCGGGACCAGCTGATTGGATGACAGCCTCAATTTTCAACAAGGAATCAAGGATGCCTCTCCCTAATAAGAATGAAACAAAACGGCTGATTGGATGTGCCAAGGAGTGCCTCAAACTTCAACAAGAATAAGGATGCCTCTTCCTGGATAACCCCTCATGATCTCAGAACAATATTGGCTGATGATCATAGAGAAACTATGTTGCCTCACTATGTCTCTAATGTTTAATCCATATAGAATCACCTAAAAATAATTATAAATATATATATAATTTAATTAAATTTTAAGGAGTATTTTATATTTTAATATATATTATTTTATGAATTTTTTTTTGTAATTCATCCTATCAAATATTATGAGTACTTAATACTAAATCAAAGAATATATCAATAGAAAAATTTAAAAAAAAAAGACTGAAATAGAAATAAATATATTAAAAATTATAAAAAAAATGAATTGAAAGAAAATATGAAGAATGAAAAAGAAAAAAAAAGAAAACAGAAAGAGAAAAATACGAAAATGTAAATGAAATAAATTCATTTTTTGGTGCTAGGATGTTGGAATATTTGTTAAATATTTCAATTCTTATTTATAAGTAATTCTAGAAATAAAAAATTATAATAATATTATAATAAAAAATTTTATTTCAATAATATGTACAAAATTATTATTCATTGAAGCTTTGTAACTTTTGGAGAGGCTATGTCTTATAATTTCTATGAGAGTATGTCAAACTATTTCTATCATAATAAAAAATATTCAAATAAGAGAGTTTTATGAAAGTTAAGTTCTAATATTACCATTCAGTGAGTTTACCTTGTCTTCCATTTTCTAAATTCGCTTACACCTATCTTTAATTTTTTTTTTAATATATATCAATTTATTGTTAAATTTTAAACATAAATACTCTTTAAAATATATTTATTTTTCAAATATTATTTTAAAATATTCTTAAAAAAAATAATATTAAAAAAAATATTAAAAAACCTAAAACTTAAACATAATTTTATTTAAAAAAATTTTTATATTTTTTATATTTTTAATATTTTTAAAAAATAACAATTATAATTAAATTTTTTATTTTTTTAAATATTAAACTTATAATTAAACTTAAGTTTTAGATATTTCTATAACAACTCTAATACTAATCCTCTCATAAAATGTATGCAAGATGGCACAGTGTACAAGTCTCAGCCCACAGAAAAGATCATAAATACAAGATGCTGAATGGAGCACTTCACTGTCCCAAACCTGAGATTGGGTTATTTTGGATGCAACATCATTCACACATGCACCAACACATTTTGCAGAATCTTTGACCGTTTTTCTGGATTATTCTCACCCGTGAATGTCCGACTACAGTAATTTTTAATTGACTCAAATAAAATATTTTAAACCTTGGTTATAACTGAAAATTTTATTCCTTAAAACCAATTTAAAGAGTCCAAATGATTTGGGAGTAAAAAGGTAGGTAAAAAGGCAGCTCTCTGTCTCTCTCTTTTCCCCTCTCTCTCTCTCTTTCTCTCTCACACAAACAAAATCTTAATCTTCAATGGAGGACCCAACGAGCGGTTACGGGAAACTGTTCGCACAAGACTCAGAGCTGTACAACCGCATTGTTCTTGGCACCTTCTTGCCTCATGCCGCCTGGGCCCCACTCCCTCGCTTCTTCCAGACATGGCTCCGCAACTACATTGGTGGCGTTCTCCTCTACTTCATCTCTGGCTTCTTGTGGTGCTTCTACATTTACTATTGGAAACGCAACGTTTATGTCCCCAAAGGTAACCTTCTCTTAATTCTTATTATAATTATAATTTCGGATTTCATGTAATCTGCTTTTGACTTGTTTAATTTCGTTTCTTGTTTTTTAGATTATAGTCTTGTGCTTGTGATTGTGATTTTCAATGCTTGACCTTGTTTTTACCCCTTTTATGCTGACATCTATCTGCATGTCTCAATTTTCTACTGCCCTTGATTGTTTTCAGAAAATTGATCAGTCTAAGTTTTAGTTTCAATTTATTCATGATACACTCTTGTTCTTCTTTTTGTCATCTTGGATCTGTATTCTCATAGTGTGCTTTCTACTAATTATTAGCATTGTTATAACTCAATGAGATAGGTGAATGGGTTTTCAATGCTGTATTGTATTGTATTGTAAGTGCTCAGTTCAACATTCGGTTGGTTAGTTAATATTGTTAAAACTATGGATCTAGCTAAGACTAGTTTTGAAGAGAAGGATGTTTGGAAGTTTCAAATCAGCAATAGGCAATTATTGTGAACTGCTATCTTGTGTTTGGAATGATCTATGAACTAAAAGTTGTGCTTCTTGTTGCAAATAAGATTATTATATTTCTGGACGTCTTTCTGGTTTGGCTGATTTATGTGGTGGAAGAGTTTTGCTCAAGTTCTGGAGGAACTATCTTTTCTAAAGATTTCATTACCCTGTTCTACGGTTTTTCAAAGATGCCGTAACATCTCTTTTCTGGTCTCTTTTTTTTAATCCGCTTTATAAAATCTTAGATATGTTCCTTGTCCGCGGCTTACTTTGGCAAGTTTCATATGATCTATGGATTATTCCTTGAATATAGCTTTTCTATGTCAGCAGTGTTAGACTTAATAATCCAGAAACTGAGAGAGAAGTTGATTTCCTATATATCTGATGTTCGCCAAAATAGCTCTACCTCTTGCTTCTTTGTCAGGCTAGCATGAAATATTCTGTTTCTGAGAATCATTAATATTTAGTTATCATTGCCTCTAGAAGGTTCTCTATGTTAACATATGTTGGTCAAACTTAACTACTTTGAACTCTTGTGACTATTTGTTGCACAAACTAATGCCTTTCTTGTATGCTTGCATGTGATTTTTGCATATCTGTGTCAGTTTATTTCTGTTTGAGTTATTTTATGAACTCCACAGCATTGTTTTCTTGATATCTTGAAACCTACTTTTTCAGATTCCATTCCTACTCGTAGAGCCATGCTTCTGCAAATATATGTTGCAATGAAAGCCATGCCTTGGTACAGTGTGCTTCCAACTATTTCTGAGTACCTAACAGAAATCGGCTGTACAAAGTCTTTCCCTAGAATACATAATGTTGGCTGGCTTCCCTATGTTGGGTATTTAACAATTTATATGATTATTGTGGAGTTTGGTATTTATTGGATGCACAGAGAACTCCATGACATAAAGCCACTTTACAAATATCTTCATGCAACTCATCACATCTACAACAAGCAGAACACTCTCTCCCCGTTCGCTGGTTAGTATGTTAAAATATTCAGCATTTCAATAAGGCATTATAATTATGCATGCTCAAATTCTGATTGTATTTGATATTTTGATTATTCCTCATCTTATTTTATAGTTGATATGTATGTAGTTCATTATATCCCAAAAATTTCCATTCATGTCCATTGTTCAGTTATTGATGGCTGATGCATATGCTGTGGTTGCAACAGTAAGCTTTGTTGATCAAAATGGCTTAATGTGTGATTTTGAACTACTGTTTTCCTGATGTGCTTTCAAGCTAATCACTCAAATCAATTATTATAGGTGGAATGCAAATTCAATAATTACAGCAGTTATTTCTGTTTGAGCTTAAATTCTTGCATTAGCTTTGAAGTAAAGGAGTCCTTATGAACCTTATATTATAAGACACAGAAATGTTACTTTCGGTTTGGTTAGTCCAAGAGCTAGGTAGTAGGTAGGTAATGATCCTGATTGCTAGGCTCAAGATGAAGCTTTGGAAGCCCTTCCAAAAGCTGTGATCAAACTTTTCTTTACTCTTAAACAGAATTCTACATGTCACCTCTTACCAATTTAGAATCTTTTCTCTTGAATCTGTTTCCTTATTACTAAACAAACCTGAGAAATGGAAGGAAGTGCCTACAATGAAGTAGTTGTGAGGATATACCGGAACTAGGAATGGAATTATGGACATTCTGAAAGTAAGGAGGCAGGTGAGGATACGAAAAAGGATATGGACAATCAATCATATAGTAAAGACATAAATCTTTGCATAGGCAAACAATGTATAAAGTGACAAGGCTAGGTGCTTCTGTAGGAATGAAAAACTAGATTCTGCCCCTCAATCATAAGGTTCTAGTTGAGATTCCATTTCAGGTGACTTCTTGTTTTGATAAAGAATTTCAGTAGTTTCCCAAATTGAGGCTAGGGATCATAATATTATTCATTTAGCATTAGTAAAATTCCTCCGATTTGTTATTCAATACTTTCAATACATTGTTTCTGAATCCTCAGACTCCAAATCTTTTTAGATAGAAATTATTGCGGCAGTTTCACCTTGTCCCTTTCTATTGCCTTGTGTTATTTCACATTTTAAAGCCACCCCGGCTGAGTGACCATTTTCTGTGTCCAGGCAGATTGCAATTCAAATGTTGCGACGTCATTATTTCATTTCATTTTAGTTGTTGTTAATTGGATGTATTAGCTTAACTTAAAATGACTGGATGTATTAGCATTTCTTTCTTAAATGCTATTTTACAAACAAAAACATGTAACTAATATATGCAAGTTCAGTTTTGCTGTAAAAAGTTTTGCATCTTATATTTTCTTGCTAGAAGCAAAATTTCCATGCATTGGCTTGTTTCATTCTGTATAATATTGGCATGCAACTCAACTCAGTTTCAGACTTCATATTTTGAAAATTTTAATCATCTTATTTCTGCAGCGATTGATCTTCATTCTTATCATAATTCATAAATTTGGTCTTCTTAACTGTTTTTTGCATGTATCACAGGTTTGGCATTTCACCCTCTTGATGGGATACTCCAGGCATTACCACATAGCCTTGCTCTATTTATTGTCCCAATCCATTTTACTGCACATTTGGCACTCATATTCATGGAGGGCATCTGGACTGCGAATATTCACGATTGCATTCATGGAAAATTGTGGCCTGTTATGGGTGCTGGTTACCACACCATTCACCATACCACCTATCGCCATAACTATGGACACTACACCATATGGATGGACTGGATGTTCGGGACTCTTCGTGACCCTGAGGAGGATGAAGGTAAGGTGATGTGATGAATGAATTAGTCTTGCGTCGGTATTGATTATCCAACTGCTTGCATAGTCTTCTGGGTTATCTTTTCTGGATCCTTGTAATGTGGTTCTTTTCATGTAAAGCATAAAGGTGTTAATTGTATCTTTGTTTTCTTGTTCATCACTAGATGATACTAGAAATTATAGATACAGGGTTTTAGGGTTCATGTGGATCTTTCCTGTGTATGACTCAGATTATGTGTATGTGATTGGTGTTATTTTCTTTCTGGAGGGAGAGTTTGGGATGAAAGAAAATATAATTTTCCCCCATTTGAGGCTGGTTGGTAACCTCCCATTAACTTTTTGCCATGTTTTCTTCTCTTTGCTCCATTGCTTCTATGGTTTATATTTGATTTAATTCAGGGGAAAAAAAGTAATTTGGTCTCATTCATCCGTTAAAATCTTAAACTGTATAATTCTATTATCTGAAATTATCAAATGGGACATAAAAGATTTTTGTTAAACTTTTGGGTTAATCAACATTTTGGCAACCAAAAAAATTATAGTTTTGATAAACTAATTTAACTAAAATAATTTCCTAACCAAAGAAAGGAAAGGAATTCTTGGTCCTAGAATGTAGAATATCACAAAGTTTGAGAAATTTGTCAAAGTTTTTGTGATCTTTAAATGGACTAATTTTATAGGAACTAGAAAAAATAATTTTCTGATGAATAAGAAGCAAGTGTAGACTTCACATGGCATTGGATGGTTTAAGATCTCAAGACCTTGTCATAGGGGATATCTTTTCTTCTTTTTTTTTTTAATTTATTTTTTAATACACAACACAACACACCAACCCACTCACACACACACTAGAAGGTTCTTTTTCAACCTCAACCCAGCTGTTGTTAGGGTTCTAACCTGGTGTGATTACGTAAGAGACAACTACCTTTGTCATTAGTACACTAGCCTTTAGTCACAAAGGGAATATATCTTGTTAATTAGTCAACCAGCTTTTCTTTGTATGTTCCCCAACAAAGACATTATTTATGTTGCCTTCAATATTATAGTGCCTTTATGCTACTGCAAACTATGTATAAAAAATGGTGATGTATATCGTATTCGTATTTAACAAGTACAAAAAAAAAAAAAAGGTACGTAGTTAGCCACACTAGTATAAATGTAGCTAAGTGCATTATCCACAGTTTAGTTTCAGTTAGCAACGGTTCAAGTGTTGTGAGATACCTAGTTAGTGAAAGTGTAGTATAAACCGTGCAACGAAAGTTATAGTTAAAATATGCAGTTATAATAAAAGGGTGAAGGTCTAACTTGATATCTGAAACTACAAGCATACTTTATTTTAGTATTTAAAATTTGAAGTGTTTAAAATTATATTTTTAAAGATATTTAGTTTATGAGCATTCAATAATTAGTTAAGTACTAACATTTTTTAATGACACATTAGTATAACATATCTGGTAACTTGTCATGTCATGTGACAAAGACCGATGACATATCATGTTATAAATAAACGACATATGGCACGCAATATCATTGGTCAATGTTATATGGTATGCCATATTATTGTTCAAGTCAATATGACAAACCATGTAGCATGTTGATGTGTCGATTAATGCCACATGATAGCAAAAGTAATGGTTGCTTAGTTAGCTAGCACATACAGGATCAAAATAACCTACAAAATATAGAGGAAATATGGCAATATTTTTCTTACTACTTATCCAAAAAAATAAAACAACTTTTTTACCATTCGGAAATTTCTGATGAGTCTCCAATCATTCAAGTACTTGAAGAATGTTTAGAGATTTTCGGACTATATAGAGCGTCTTTTGACGAGTTTTTTGAAAAAAAAAATTTTTAAAGATCTTTTGCAAAAATAAAAATAATTTTGTGTTTGAATATCTCATGTAATAATATCTTTTTATTTGTCAATTGTATTTAGGTATAATAATATAAAGGATCTTTTATATTTATTTATTATGTTAAAACATCTTTTTTTGAGAAAAAAATCTTTTTAAAAAAATGTAAAAATATCTTATGAAAAAGGATTTTTTTCTAAAATTTTACTAGTCTTTTTACTTTTATTATTAGAAATTATTCAAATACGCTAAAAAACATAAAAAAAATTATTTTTTGTTAGAAAAAAATTATTTTAGCCAAATAATAACATCCCTCATAATCACTTTGTTCAGGTGGATTGAAAGAACATGTAATATAAAATATAACTTAATAAACTAAACTCATATGAAATTTTAGAAACTAAAATGATCACAATCACATTTACAATTTTAGGAACCAAATTAATCTTGACCTCGTTCAGAAACTCTGCAAATCAATGTCATAGTCACCAATCTTCATAGAAATATATATAATGATCCTGTTAGGCATCTTTTTTTTCATTGGTCCATTCATGAAAGGCATGAAAGTACCGTCAGGTCTTTTCTCCACCGACTAGAAAAGGAAAGGGTTATATTGGTGGGAAATGATTCAGCATATGATAAAAAAGTTTTGAAAGAAGAATAAAGGTATTGCCCTAACTGCCATAGTGGAGAAGATGATATCCAATTAGATTGGCATTTCATTTTAGGACTTCTTAATTTCTGTTAGATCTCTCTTCATTTGAGGGGTACAAGACACATATCATAGTCAACACTATTGAGTAGGCTTATCAATTAAGCTAAGATTGTGGTCCAACATTAACTAGAGTCTGAAGACCATCATCTCTATAATGCTAATCATGTGACTACATTGTTCCTTATTTCTTTAATCTATTTTGGTCCTGATTGAACTACCAACATTGGTCCTTATTATTTTTAGAATTTAATTTTCACACGTTTGAGTGTTTAAGTCTAAAAGAATTTTACACATATAATTAATAACGTATTGCCACAAAGTCAAGTGGATAACCATGTAAAACTCATTGCAGTGCAATCAAAATTAAATTCTTATTTTTATTGTATATAAACAGAGAGAGAGAGAATGAAATACTTTATTGGCTGTGCAAAGCCTAACACATCCCCCATTCAGCTTTTTCTTTAGATCCAAACTTTTTGCTATACAGTGATTCATAATCAATTGGAACATAAGTATATTTCCTTTGACAAAATTATCTTTATGATTACATTTAGATCAAATCATTTGATTTTACAGGACATTCAATTCATTACAGCTGAATTATGGAACAAGTAAATAAGAAAAGAAAGCATAAATTGACATTCAATTCATTACAGCTGAATTATGGAACAATTAAATAAGAGAAGAAAGCATAAATCTCATATTAATACATTCATTTAGATTTAGAACGGCTGTAATTCATTACCTGAGGAAGTGGATTTAGATTGCCCGCCATGTTTATACTTGAAGAAAAATTTATTCTTCTGAACACAGTTTTGTGTACAAACACTACCAAACTAACCCCTTTCTTCTCCTAAACCTATCAACATGATCTGTGCTCATTCGCGATTTTTCTGGTTGGTTTGATTTTTTCGACTTCTCAAGGCGACTATCTAAACTGTTTCGCGAAGCTTCGGGAAGATCTGTACTAAGCTCGGATGCATTCGAAGTTCCACTTACGACTTCATTGCTACCTGTGGTTTGGTCTTTGGTTTGTTCTGCTGTATCCTTTTTAGAACCGTTTGATGTTCCTTTAGATTTTCCAACTGTCTGTACAAATTTCTTTAGATGTTTTATGAATTCTGGGTAAAGCTCAAGATTACAATGCCCACCACCACTTACCCACAAGGGTTCATACTTTTCCTTGCAAAGCTCCCACAGCTGTTTCCCATGGGATACATCCACGACTTCATCGGCTGTCCCCTGAACACGAAAGAACAATAATTAAAAATATAACTATTTATGTACCCCCACTATCAGCTTAAACTTTCGAGACAAGTAATTTTATCATATTGTATCGAAGCTTCTATGATAAAAACGTATAGAATCCGATCCTTAGTGACCCCATATTTTAAAAGGAAAAAAATTCAACATAAGATAAATATAAAAGAATGAAAGTTTATACAAAATCCACGCTTTGGTTGAAGAGACGTTTTAGAGATATAACTATTCATGCAACTCATTCTATTAATTTAAACTTTTGAGACATTTTATTACATCATGCTCCCATAACAAATTTCATACATATTCTAGAAACAATCACAAACACTTCCATTCATAATATACCGAAATTAAATAAAAGATAAAAAAATGAGGGATTGAAACAAGCATTAAACACTCCAGGAGCATGAATGAACTACTTGGGATAGATGCTTGGCGGATGGTAAGTTGGTAACAGTCTTGTTGATAAAAACAAATAATTTGAAGTTTACATTCTACCCGCATTTAGCATAAAGCCTTTCATACTACTATTAACAAGAAATATTAAGTTTTTTTTTTTTTTTTTTATGTGTTCCTAGTTAACTTTATCTTAAGAAAAATGAAACACCAGTTAGAAACTAATCATGTAAAATGCTTATGCTTTACAAGTAAACTCTTACAATTGAGTTTACGATACAAGTTTACCTAACCTACACGAATTTAAGTTGACTCGAGTTTGATTACCTTGCTTAGCACAAATATACAGAATGAACTAATCAATAGTGAAATATGCGACTAAACCAAACACACTCTTATTACAATAACAAACAAGGCTCAGATTTTTGGCATTTAACCCAACTACACATTGGAAAGAGAGAGTGACTTACATGTATAACCAAAACTGGACATTTGACCATACCAATCTTGTCAATATTCTGGACAAGGGAAAAAAATTGCATAAGTCCCGATATATATTGAATGAAACAAATTGGACTGCAATAAAGAAGTAAACTCTACCTTGTAAATATCAAACCAGTACGTCCGTTTTACGGGGTACAACACTCTCAACCCTGACAAAATTGGACTATGCAAGACAACGCCTCTTAACTCTGGTAACCGTGAAGCCAGATCAAGTGTGGGACCGCTACCGACAGATTGGCCATACAATATCAGCTGCTCATCTTTCACTCCATATTGCTCTTTTAGGCATTTATATGCAGCATCAATATCTGCATATGTATTATATTCAGTTGGCTGCTTCAACAGACAAAAAGGGTAACTGTTAAATTACAAACAATATTTAACTCCAAAACAACCATCATCTTCAATAGAGCGAGTTATGAAATCCTAATTGTGGTAAAAACCATACTTAAGACAGTTCAAGAAGTGTTTTCTTTTTCCTTTTTCTTTTTTTAACTTTTGTATGTGTGTCTGTGTGTTCTTTGTTGGGGGAGGGGGTTCAATATGAGAAAAATTAGTGGTTCAAGCTCAACTAAGAATAGCATGATTCTTTCTATCAAAGGGGGAAATGTTATGAGGAAGGAATATTATTGCCATTCTTGTTATATTAGCATTTAGCAGCCTTACTATAATGAAAAGCAAACACAGAAGCAAAGCAAAGATAAAGACCTATTTGGTTTCTACTTTTTTTTAATCATGTTTCTGGATTCTTTTGTTGTGAGGAAAATAGAGAAATCAATAAACCAAATTCCCTTTACATAATCTACACAAGAAATTAAATTAGAAAACAAAAGCAAAGACCAAACACTGCCTTAGATATTCAATCAAAACTGCCATACTAGTAAGCAATAAATAAATACATCCTCAAAGGCAATCAAATAAGTATACAAATACATATTAGTAAAGACTTCACAATTAGAAGGGAAAACAAAAAAAAAGGACCTCACATATAAGAAGTTACTTATACCAATTAAATTCTTCAAATTCCCCATGTCAAGCTTCGTCAGTGGTTCATAGGGTTTTGCTAAGGTTACCAGACAAGGAAAATTTTTAAACTTTCACCTTTATTAAGACCCTACTATTAATTGCTAAATTTTCTAAATAAATGAGTAAAGGGTGATCTACATAGGCGATATAATAAGCTAACACCGATCCGTTTATTTAGATCTATTTGTCTATACCTTATTGAGATGCTATCGAGATACTAACAAGCCAATAAGGAATTAGCCATAGTGCTTCCTTATTGTGGACCCCCAAAAAAGGCACAAACACATACATGGGTCCTATTGTAATTTATAACCATGACTATAATCAAATTATTAAACTGCAAATCCATTTTGCCAGTGTCATCCTTTTTTTTTTTGGTGTCCTCTATCTTTAGCTATTATGCTACCCTCCATCAAATACACTCTCATTAGCAAGGTTTCGCATTACTTCTACACACATGAACAAAATGAGAGTGGTAACTGGTAACATCCATTCCCTAATAAGTGCCACTCCAACTTATCCTATTTTAGCTAGTGTATCCACTTAGCAATTTAACTATACCTGATTTTCACCTCTAACCTCAAAATCACTACACTTTTATTAAAGTTATATCCCATAAAGTGCAGTACTTCTACAGTTCTACTTACCATATACCTCCAGACCTTGAGCTTCATAGCTGTAACCCTCTCTACCTTCCCTTTAATTCCCTCCCTCCCACTCTCATATTTGGGAACACTTCATACTTCATACTTAGTAAATAATAATAATAATGATAATAAACCCTTAAATTCTACCCACAACTTGGTTTTAAGTCACAAAGGATTACTACTTGTAAGGGAAATAATTCCCAAATTGCACCTAGAAAATAGTTGATTAACGTTACCGATCGTTGGGGAAAACATCCCACTATTCTCTTGTATAGAAGAATGGCTATTCCAAGAAACCAATCCAAAAAGGGATGAATTTTCTTTATTCATCTCTGTCAGTCAATTATGATTCTTTTTCAAATTTATTCACTGCACCATATGCACAAACTGCAAGAGTTTATGGCAATTTTTACTATGCATATGAGAAATAACACAGTTCCTACTTTATAACTTTGGGATTATCTATACCATAGATGAATGAGTACCAACAACCACTGACATTTAGCACAGTGCCCTTGAGGCCGTCACAGTTCATTTTGCACTGCAAATAATCCAAAGGCTGCAACAGAGTCCAAATAATTTTGTTTTCCCCATTACTATGTGTACAGTGAAAGGGCTGATTGGACTATTTCCATTACACGACTTATTTCAGTGTCTCCACAATAATTGTGTTGATAACATTAACATTTAAATTCGCAATGAAGAAAAACGATATAAGAAATTATCATAAGAAATAACGAACCTTTCCAGTTGACTGTCCATAACCAGAGTAATCATAACTGCGAGGAAAAAACAATAAATTAATAAAAAACACTGTTAAATTTCCTTATGTTCACATTTAAAGGAATTCAACAAAATAAATACAAAGGAAAACTTCTAGCAAACCAAATGGAATAGCTAACTTGTGAAGAACAAACGATATTCGACAACATTACAAGCAACACTTAGCTTATTCCAATTTACAGAAACAAAAGACACATTCACAATGAATAATACTGATTGAAATTAATGCATACAATAATTCTATGTGAACAAGTATGATTATAAACTCTGCCTCTCTTTTACTATTTGTACAATGCAAATTGATGCCATTTCCTACCAAGGGGAGACCAAATTCGTGTCAAATTACTGTGATAGAGGGATAGGAATTGATTTTTTTTGTTCACTTCCAAGTGACTTATTTGAATTCAATTTCTTTAGAGGAGACAGGAACTGAAGTGATGTCAACTCTTTCATTTATCTGTTTGATTTCTAATCTTCATATCCTATTTTATATTTTCTAATTTTTGGGATTCATTTAAGAAAATAATTAAGAAAAAAAACAGGATTTTATTCACAACCATCTAAATTTAAAGTATTATAATTTCAATCTAGCTCGGCCCATAGCAATTAATTGCCATAAAAAATACATGGAAATGAAAACTAAAAAAAGCAAACAGGAAATTGATGTCACCCAAATGTTTCAAGATCCAAAATTGGAGGAGTATCTATCTGAATTAATATTTATGCTACAATTCATCCCAACAGGATAAGAACCCATCTTCAATAATCCAACATGGCATTAATATAGCTGACTATTCTCCAGGGACAAAATAAACCCGTTCCACTTTCAACATCACTGGCCTCATAAAACCTTTGAAAACTACACATTACCCAAACAGTTGTAAGTGTCATAACCTGACCTTTAACCAAATCACTTCTCCCATTACCATAAAAACTAAATTCTAGCTTAATCATAAAATTAAAAATAAAACTCATCCAGATACTAACAACTTCAATGAACACAACACATGAATTAACTTGGCCGCCATTAACACCCATACCCATTAAGATTACACTCTTAGCTACAGTGAAATACAAGGTCATCAGCATTTTAATAAAAAAAAATCAACAAGAACAACAACCTAAGCATCTAAAGCCATGATAGTCAAAATCAAGTAGATCTCAAATAATGTAGTTTAAAATGGAGAACAATAGGTAACCAATATTTTTATAGCCAACAAATCAGACCTAAAAGAATAACATCCAAAACATTGAAAACAGAATGTCATATGCCACACAATCAAAAACTTCTGAAAATCAAATATAAATATAACTCCACCTAGCATTACTTAAAAGAAAAAAAAATTATACTAAGATAACAGTAATACTATAGACACAATAATACAAAGTTACCTTATTTAACCTAAAATCTATAATTTGTATCATCAGTAATTAGTAATTTACACGCTTAATAATAAAAGAATGAGAGTTATCAGTTATGAGTCCACGCTTGCTATTAAGATCAAATCATAGACACACTTGATTAAAGGATCGCAATAAGTAGCAATGAATAAAGAGGGGAAATAAGAGAAGGTACCCCATAACATTGAGGCGAAGGCGGTTACTCAATTCAACGAAAAGCTCAAACATCTGACCCAAATCGGCGGCATTTCCGTGAGAATACAGCATAGTGCAAGTAGGCTTATGGTACTTCACATAAACCGCCACGATTTCGTTGCCTCGACGGGTTCTCAGCTTCAAAACGTCGACGTTCTCTTTCTTCGGAACCTCGGGAATATAAAATCGATGAGAACCGGTGGAGGTGGAGGTGTCGGCGAGGACGGTGTATGAAGGCGGCTGTGGCGGGAAGAAGGCGAACTTGGCGGCGATGGAGGAGGTGACTCCGCCCATGGCGGCGATAATTCATATGCCAGTAGACGGCTGTCGGTGGCGGTTGTGAGCTGAGATGCAGATAGAGAGAGAGGGTGGTGTTGTGGATTGGGAAGAGTGTGTATAATAATAATAATAATAATAATAATAATAATAGGAGGAGTAATATTAGTAGAAAACTTTTTGAATTTCAAGGTTAGAGTTAAAGAGAGAGTGGGGAAGAAGGGAGAAAGATGAAGAAAGAGACTGTTCAGAGTTGAGTTGGGTTTGTCGAGCCCAGCCTGCTTTTATTGAAACGCTTTCTTTACAAAATGGGACAACTACCTACGTATGCGGACGAATGACACATCCATAATCTATAATGGATATATCATTAATTTCATAATGGATATCAAAAGTCATACTTAAAATCACTTAAATAAATAACTCATGTATTTATATACCTAACTAATTTTATTGCGTGGTGAGACTGTTAAAAGGAGAGTACAAACATAAGTTAAATATAAGAAATAAAGATAAAAAAAAATTGGAATAGCGTTAAGATAATAAAATTACGTCTTAGATGGTTAAAATATATGAGAAGAACACTAATACAACACTCACTTTTGATTGATAAAATAAAATATGAACAATAGATTGAAGACTTAGAAAGACCTAAAAAAATATAGTCAAATAAAATTTACATATATGGTTTATTATAAATATGATATATAATAAAGTTTAATAACAACATATAATTCATTTGACTCTATCTAGTAAAATAATATTTTTATTATTGTTGTTGTAATAGAAAAATTGATAATTAGCCAATTTTTTTCTTAAAAAACACATCATCTAAAACAAATTTTCCAAAAAAAAAAAAACTATAGTAGTTGAACAAAAAAAAAAGTCACTAGTAGTGGCTAATTAGAAATAGGTTGGTTTATAGCGAATCACAAAATTATGATTTTAAGAGAAAATGAGAAATAATAAAAGTAGAATAGTAATTCCAACAAACATTATAAATGAATTGAGATTTTTTAAATTATTGATTAATGTTAATTAATTTTTTATTAATTATCTGATATTATTATTATTTTTTATTAATATATACCACATCAAAAGCAAAATTCAATGTACTGCTTCTTCGAGAAAAGCTAGTCTAACTAGGAGATACAATGTATTTAAAAAAATCTTAATTTAATTTCTTTAAATAACACAAAACTTCTCTAAAAATAGTTCATAAATTTTATGAAAATAAAATAGAAAATTTTCAAAACAACACGTAATATATGCATGAACCAAAACTAGGAGTGCAAGAAAGTTACAATATTAAAATTTCTTTAACAAATTTATGCTATAACTACTTTTGAAAAGTATAGTTAAAAGTGGGGGAAAATAATTTATTTAGTTCTACTAGGCTTATTTTTAGCCATATAGACTCTTTAATTGGGGACACCTTTGCAGCAGTGGCGTATATTCAAAGGTTACGTTATTTGAAGAAAAATGATTAACAAAGGCTATCGCTTTTCGCCCATCAATGTAAGATACGAAGATACTTTGATAGAATTGTTTTATTAAGTTATGTGCTCATTAGTGTTCTGATACCCTATATTCTGCTAGGGTTTTTTTTTTTTTTTTTTAAGAGTTTTTTCTTATGTCATAATAAAATTCTTTATTTTGATATAGTTTTTTTTTGTATTTTTATTAGAGTTTTGTGCTATGCTAAGGTTTTAATGTGTTTTGCTATGATTTTAATAGAAATTCTTATTTTCTTATTCTTTTAATGTGTGGTTATTAATAATGCAATACAATTCAATTATTATGGTTTCGATATGTCTGCTATTATGATGAATAATATTAATTTTAATGCGGAGGAGGAAGAAACTTTCATAGTTTTGGATGTTCTTTGAATTTTTGAAAGAGTTTCTGGTAAATCTGATTTTTTGTTCGGCTATGAATTTCATCCAAAAATACCATCAATAATATCATTCTTAACATTTTTTTCATTTATGTATTCTTTCTCTTTTAATTATTTACATTATGATATTTTAATTATGTGGATTATAAAATGTTGCCAATTCTTTCTAATATACAAAGAAATTTTTTTATGCATAACTGGATTAATATTTAGCTTAAGGATCTTATCTAAACTTCATTTAAATATTTATTCTATGAGCTATAAAATATGGAAGACAAAATTCAAATCTATCACTATTTTGAATCATCTTATTCCAATTTTTAGGCAAAATATCAACCAATGATGTAAAATTATTCTGTTTTTCAGGGGAGTTATGAGTTAGGTCTAGTGTTTTAAAGGAATAGAAATTAAAATAAGGTTTAAATTAAAGTTTTAAGTTTACACATCAAATAGTCCTTAGAGAGTTTAATGTGATAGCTGTTAATCCACCTCATTTCCCTATTAATAGTTTTGTGACGAAAATTGTTATAAATCCTATATCGGAAGACTAACACTTGAAAAGAGTCTTATAAGACTATGGACTCTTCCAAAATCTTGTTGCTCGTAACAATTGTGCTCTTATTAAGAGTTAGAAAATTAAAAAAAAAAAACTACCTACGGAGGGTTCTGATCAATAAAAAAAGCTGAGTGAAGTGTCATAGAGTGAAGCGTCGGGATGCCGGAAAGGACTACCTAACCTACGGAAGGCTCTAACCAGTAGAGGGTTCTGATTGACAAAGGGCCGAATGAAGTGTCGTAGAGTGGAGTCCTCGGGTCGCCAGACTCGTAAAGGATAATGCTATATTACAAGTCCTACATCAGAAAAATAACACCCAAAAAACAATCTTATCACATGAACTAGCTTTTGTGATGATGGTTCTCTTCTCCAAGATCTTGTTGCTCGTAACAAAAATTGAGTTAGAAAGTTATAAAAGTTAAATTAGAGGTTTCAATTTGAATAAATTAAAATTTTGAGAAGCAAATTAAAAATCGAATGAATATGACTTTAGCTAGAGACCAATATAATTTGAGTATTAACTTAAAATTATCTGTACACTCGTTGCTCATAGTTAAATTCATTTTGTTATTACAAGCTGAAACAAAAAATATTTAGAAGTTCACATTGCAGAATATATCACAGGTAAAGAGCATTACATTATGCCAATTAGAACATACAACAAATCAAATAGTAATAGCAAGTAGTGGAACCTGTATCAATGGCAACATGCTTCAATTCCTAGAACCAATCAACCAGCACATAACATGCACTTCCATGAGAAGGCACCAAAAAAAAAAAAAATAATAATAAAAATAATAAGATAAAGAAGAAAAAAAAAGTATCAAATAACTTTTTTAGAGAAAACTTGCGATAATGAGACTAGTTTTTATTAATTTTTTGAGTCAAATACAAAATTTTTTGGACTTTATTTTTGTAGTTAACTCAAATAGTTAACATTTATGAAATCTATTATGAAGCTTAATTTTGATATAATTGACAATGACAAGACCGTATAAATTAGGGAAAAGAAAACATGCTATTGCTAGCTAGATACACTGAAAAGTATCCAAAATAATCCTCATTATTATGTCACATTCTCACATGGGAACAGCATGGGAGGAGAAGAAAAGAAGATATAACTGGTATTTTGACATTTGATTTGATAGTAATAATGAACCTATCATTATATGAAATTGATTATATAATTTTTGTTGTATTTATTTTTTGCATAGTATTTAAAATATTTCTATAAATTCCATTTTTCAATGGTAAAGAGTATAATTATTTAACTATTTTTAATATATATTTTATATTTATACTCATTTTAATGTACACTTAATATAATAATTATCAATTATGTTAAGCAATCAATATTTTAATGATTAATGAAAACTAATAAATAAGTAATTATTCAAAATTAATAAAAATAATTATTTAGAAAAATAAAAAATAATCATCTAAAATTATGTACTTATTTTAGCTTTCTCATTCTCTTCTCTTAGAATCTTGGTTGATTACTATTGATCT
Organism: Stylosanthes scabra; assembly: GCA_036250425.1. Classification (NCBI taxonomy): domain Eukaryota; kingdom Viridiplantae; phylum Streptophyta; class Magnoliopsida; order Fabales; family Fabaceae; genus Stylosanthes; species Stylosanthes scabra. Next base: position 101,189 of record JASCZI010181293.1, on the reverse strand, counting down.
CCAAATCATTAGCTTCCTAAATTTTTCCAATTTTATTTACATTAATTTTAATGGCCATAAAATATTACATGTATAATTGGGCCTAATGCCAATTAGAATATTTTAGTTTGTTAGTTAGTTTTACTATAGATAGTAAAAGTGTGAATGTAATTATTATATATGATTTGAATGAAATAATTATCATCTTTTTTTTTTTTTAAATTTCTCTTTATGAAATTATCTCTACATCCTTTCTATTTCTTTCTAATTTTCTTTTTGAATGACTAATTCTATCTTTATCCATTAGAGAAAATCGGATTCTATTTTCCTTCCGGATTAGAATCTAGGGAAGGCCAAAAAATTCTCCATCTGTGCTAGGTTTCGGCTGCAAGGAAGCTCCCTTTCTATTGCAAGGAGGATGATGGAGAGATGTTGAACCCCTTTTGAATTGGGCCCAACCCTAACATTGAAGACCCAAAGTAAGAAGAAAGATATTGGTCCTTTGATTTAAGCCCAAAATCTATTTTTTCTAACATCATGGGCCAACTCCAATTTTCTGCAGCAACATATAATTATTTTATGATTGATGATGGGCTTGGATATAAGCGATTCATGCATAATTTTTAGTGAAGGCTGTAAATTAAAAAATAAAATAGCAAAGTATTATTTTAGATTAGTTATTTGTTATTTTGATTGTAATTTGAATTTATAATTTTACTTAGGATTTATATTTTCTCAATCTTGAGGACAAATTGTTTTGAAAGATAGAATAATATTATGTGTATAATTGGGCTTAAAATCCTATTAGAATATTTTAGTTTGTTAGTTAGATGAAAAAGACTACGAAACCAACACATTATGACTACTAGGGAATCAACATATATTACGGATGATAAGTTATATAAATTTTGGATGATAACTTATTGTTGAATATATGAGTTACGGATGATAACTCATATAAACTTTGGATGATAACTTAATTATTGGCTCCTAACGTTGGTTCCGTAGTATTGTTCTAGTTAGATTTACTGTAAATAGTAAAATGTGAATGTAATTGTTATGCATAATTTGAATGAAATACTTATTTTCTTCCCTCTTTTGGAATTTCTCTCTATGAATTTATTTCTATCTCCTTTCTATTCTTCTCGAATTTCCTTTGTAACCGATTAATTTTCTCTTCTAAATATTCTTCCTCCTAAAATAAAACCTGAATATCTAGCTTCTTTTTGTCGCTTAAAATGGTAAAACACTTTATCATATTCTATCTATGAAACAATTCTAATTTTCAGAGTAATGATTTCAAAGAAAAATTCTCAAAGTATTAATAGATACATAACTTTCCTACCAATATAATTATTATGCGTAGAAAATTGGTTTGTACCAATAACAATAATGTTGCTATTGAGAAATGTTATTTGTACACAAAACTTGTAGACAAACACAAAATGAGAAGAAGAAATTCTGTTCCCCCCACTTATTAATAAAGACTGGAAACTCTAAAGCAGATAATTTCTTCACATCACAAACAATATGAAAACAGTTACAAATGGTGAATTATAATCCAAGTCCAAGGTAAACAACAGTAATGCAGAATGATCAAATTTATTGGTTGAATACATGTATGTATTTATGTGTGTTTTGTTGAATCTTGATCATGTGGTAATAGCATCCAAAGCCAAGATGGTGCTGAGGTTCATTGGATTCATATACCTAGTAGAACCTGACATGATTTGTTCCACAATAATCTTGTTGGCCTTCTCAGATGGATGAAATGCATCCCAAAATGCATACAAGTCTCTATTTGGGCACAGGTTTGAGAGTGGTGTGCATAGTCCAAGACCATTGTATGGTCCTTGCCCACAACATGCTACTTTTGATGTTGTAAATCCTATACAAAACAACTTAATTGTTAGAGTAGCACCCAGAATGAATTTTTTTTTTTCTTTTTCGATAAGTAGTTAAAGCTCTCGACCCTCTACCGAGAAAAGTACTAGAAAGTTTAAGCTATCTATAAGCTCACACGTGCTAATTTGGAGCTTATTAAAAACTAAGGAAATAAAACAGACAAATAAAATGAAAAAAAAAAGTCTATGATGAAGATACTAAAGTGTCTTCTAATGAAAATATTAAATTTTGATTGTTGATTTATGCTATTAAAATTTGATGTGCAATTAAAGAAGAGAGAGAAACTTCTAAATATGATAATATCCTCGTCAAAAAATAGTTAATTATCTTCATGGTAGAATTTTCCATTAAAAAATGTTATTTGAAGAAGATAATGCATAGACAAATAAAATTTCTATGTTCTAACATTAATTGTCTAGTTTATGTAAAATATGAAAAAGGGTAATGTTATTTGAACAAGTGATTTTAGCCAACTAAGTTTAATCAAGTCATTTATTTTTATGTTAAATATAATATTATTTCGGTGTCAAATAGTACAAAAAATAGTACCTAAATAGAATTCTATTTAACATCAAAATAGTCTTCTATTTACTATAGAAATAAATAACTTGGTTCAACTTGATTGATTAAATCATTTGTTTAAATAGAATTATTATATAAAAATATTTATATATCTAATTTTTTTATGCATAAAAATATAAATAAATAGTAGAAACTCAAAATATTCCTAAAATTTTGATTCAACTCAAATATATAGTATAAATTGACAAATATTAAATTTGAAAAAAAAAAAACTTGGAAAGAGGATGAGTGATAGTGGTAATTACCAAATGCTTGAGGATTAGTAATGAAGTTAAGGTGCATTTCTTGTGTATTTGCAGCAATAAAAACGTCCTTTCCGATTTTGGAGTTGAGTTCTTGCAACATGCGTTCAAGTTGAGGATTATAGAGTGATGCAGCTCTTTGTAATTCAGGTGAACAACCTCCATTCGTTCCACGCTGTGCTAATTCTGCAGGAACACAACCTAACGGACCAGTCCCTGTCACTAGAACTCTCCGAGCTCCCAAATCATACAGTTTCTGAAAACCAAAACAAATTATTAATATTTCAAACAATCAGTAGCAGTGTGAACAAATTAGCCCAAGAAGAGAATGAGTATTTGTATCATTTTCTGTAAACTAAAATTAACTATTAAAATTGGCTATTAATATATTATAGAAAAATTATTCGGTATGCCATAAAAAGTGCGACATATCGTTGATCTTGATTGATTTTAATTATAAAATCAATATATGATTAAGATCAACTTGTTAAAAGCGCTGAAATACTGGTATGCCGTGAAAAAATCTTCCTATATTATACAGGGTGTTTACCTGCAGAAGCTTTCTGTACTCAGAAATGATGAAGGGGACATATTGTGGGAGTGGATACTGTTGGGACCTTACAGAATAAGGCACCAAATAGTAGTTGTTAACAAAATCATTGCCACCCACAGTTATCAGAACCAGTGCTTGATTAACCAATCTTTTAGCCCCTGCAGCACCAATTATAGCACTGACTCTTCTTTGGTACTCTTCAAAATGTTCTAGCTGTCTATACATTCTGATTATGTTTACCTGCAACACAACAAAATTTGCATCAACCATTATAATATTGTATTGTGTACTTTTATAATTTAAAAATCCTAGGAACTCACAAACTGAATTCCAGTGTCGTTAAGAATTCCAATTCCTGCTGATGCAAAATTAGCACCAATTAGGAGCTTGTCTCCTCTCAGTTCGGGGCTCAAATATGGCAATACAGACTCAGCACCAAGTCTTTGACCTGGATCGAACAAACTCGTATTAGAATTTGCTGCTAAATAATGGATTGCTACATATATATATCCAAGGTGAGAAAATTATCATGAAATAACTTCTTCCAAAAACTTTAGCTAATAAGAGGAGGCAACATAAATAAATAGTTACATCTCTAATACACTTCTTTTTCTTTTTTTAAAAAATTTGAGTAAATTTTTCTTAGTTTTTTTTTCTCTTATTTGTCTTATAATATTTTTGTTTTGTTATTTGCTCTAAAAATTAGAGCTCAACGATATCGTTTGATACATATAACCGACCTTACCTAAAATTAAATAGTATTTTAATCACTCTTAAATTAAGATGATGGAATCCACGGATAATAAAAATTATAAAACTAAAAAATTAAAGCATTATTTTACAATTGAATAGTGTTACGGAACCAATGTTAGGGAGCCATTAGGGCTAATAATTAAGTTATCATCCAAAATTTATATGAGTTATCCGTAACTCATATATCAAGATTAAGTTATCATTTAAAATTTATATAACTTATCATCCGTAACTATTTGTTGGCTCCAAATTAATTTTTCTAATTTTTTTCTTTTCAATTTTATCAATTTAACAACTTTAGAAGATGTCACAAGGCAAAACCAGGCAAGGCAGAAAATAAAAGAATTGTTAGAAAGCAAAACTTAACTGATGAGATCAGGGATGTTGAGTCCATTGGAGAATCTTCCAGTGGGTCTATGAGTTGGATGATCAATGCCATAAGGAGGGGCATCTGCACGTGCAGTTGTAGCCAAGTAATTGTTGTTACCACTGTCAACTAGTGAGTCTCCAAACACAAAGAATGCCCTTGGCCTATTGTTGGTGCTGCTCCTGCTGCTGCTGCTAGGCCTTGCTTCACCTCCATTAACAGTGGCACCAATAATCACTAAAACCAAACTAACAAGTGTAGTAGTAGTCAATGGAACAAAACTTGCCATATTTTAAATGAAAAGCGAAAACTACTACTTATTTGGAGTAAGTAGTTGAATATGTATGTATGTATGTATATGCGTTGATTGTTAGAATTGAAGGATTGGTGACATTTTCGGATGTGGATGGAGAAATATATATAAACATAATTCTCTTGGATAGATGGTTACGCCAGCATTAGATCATACTTGTTTCTGAGCTTGCTTTTCGGTGCTCTTTAAATGTTTTTAGTGTGCCATACATAGGATGAATAATGAAACTAAATAAGATGCTATATTTCATCACGTAATTTCTTATTTTTTAAGGAAAAATATCAAATGATTATATTTTAATTTATTTTGACTATTATTTTTTACCGTTAATTTTCATCATTTTTAATTAGTAGTTTAATATAATACTTTAATTTATATTTCTTAATATTAATGGTTGAATGATAAAAAAAAATTGTAGCATTTTTACTCATGAACAATGAGCTTCATTTGACAAAACTATCTAAACTTCAATAATTTGTTAACGATATTTGGGTAATTTATCAATCAGAACCCATCTTTCATGGATAAAAACTCATTTCCTTCTTTAAATAATTTTATCAGCATTCGAATATTTCGTGGTTAATTCTAGTATTCTTTTTAAAATTTAACGTTTGAATCAAGTTAGTTGGGGAAAAAATTAATCAAATTTCAGGACTAACTTTAATTTTTTTTTTTATACTTTTCATAAATTAGAGGGAAAATATGTTTTCTGTTTTCTTAATTAAGCAATATATCAGTTATTGTGAGAATTACATATCCTTCTTCATAGAAGTAACTAGGGTTTTATTAAACATATATAATTGCTAACAAATGATGGATTAATTAATTTAATAAGGAATTCAATTCAGATCTGTAAGGCATTGATGTGGAGTTTGAACTCTTCAATTCAATAATATATATATCAATGATTTTAATTAATAAGAACTTCCATATATAGTTCCCCTGCTCCTAATTAATCTAAGAAGCCTTGTTGATTTAATTAGTAACCTTTCTAGTTGAAGACTAAAACTTGGTCATGGAATTTAATTCTGGAGAGAAATTACGGTGCAATGAATTTGGTAGAGGAAAAGCAAATTAAGAAGATGAGAGTTATTAGTTAAGAAGCCAAGCTTAGCTTCTCATTCCAATAATGTTGAAGGTGTTAATAATTAAGTAGTGTTCATCATCATCATCCCTATCATCTATGTGATTTAGGAGGAAAGAGTTCAGAGAGGAAGATGGATATATTATTGCAGAATTAGAAGAGGCAGCTTTTTTTCTTTGTCTAATGGAGGTTTGAACTCAAAACTCTTATAATGGGAACGGAATAATATCATATGAGCTACGACTCATCAACGAGAGAGGTTAATTTCGAATATTTTGGTAAATAATTTATTATAAATATTTTTAAAGCAATTATTAAGCTTAAATTGAAAGACATACATGTCCCAATTTTGGCAAGTTGACTATGAGACGAGTTTTTTTTAAGCAGTTATTAAGCTTAAATTATTTCAATGTATGAATATATATATTTAAAAAAAAAAGATTTCCAAAAGCAGATTTTGAAGCGAGTTATTTAAGGCAAATAATGGTTTTGTTTATGGAGGTAGGATAAATTAGTTGGGATGCATGATATTGAAATGAATACTAATAAAACACAATTATCGTTCAAGTTTTAAATTTGACTGGTCCTAAAATATAGAAGGGATATAGGGAGGAGAATTTATTTCACCTGCAAGTAGAGCCGAATGAATGGGTGTTCTAGTCTTCTAGCTAGCTAGGAAGGGTACATGGCCTACTACTCACCAAACTTACACACCTCTGAGAAAGAAAAATGATAAAATATTATGTCATTCTCTTTATTAATTATTTGTGTTAAATTTAATGGTGAGATAATATTGATCATGTTTGAAATTTGTTAAAAATAAATAATAGAATATTTAAAACATTAAAAATTAAAATAGAATTTGAATCAATATTTGTAGACTGCTAAAATAATATACTTTATAAAAAAATACATGTTATAAACTAATTTTGGCTATTATTGTCACTGTATTGAAGGTGGTGTCGTCGTTGTGAGTTGTGACTGCACTGCTAATCTTGCTTGTGTTTGCATAACAATTAACAACTAATGGTTAATGCCACCGACAACTAAAATTCTGATCGGCAAAAACAGTTTAATTTGCAATCATGGAGGGTGAGAAGTAGAGGAGAAGCAGGATTTGAACTTCAAACGAGAATGTACGTTGATTTGAGAACTCAGAAGCCTTGCAAGGGGGTATATATATTGATTGAGTTACAATACAAGAGGGTTTTTGTTTTATGCTAAAGCTTCAAAGTCATCCTCATCACCGTTATTAAAGAATAATTTAGTGAAATATATCAAATTATTTAATAATTTTACCTATTAACTTTACATTGTACATGAAGATAATTACTATAAATCTCCATGAGGAAATGTAATTTTGGAATTCATATAATTTTAAATTCAAGATTCAGGTTGAATATCCATAATTTTTAATTTTATTTTCAAATTGTAATTTATTGTAATTTAATTTTAAAAAAATATTTGAGATTAAATTATAATAAAGTAAATTTTTGTTTTAAGTAAAATTTAACTGAATTTGGATGACAAGACAAAAATAAATAAGAATTAATATACTTGTACCACTGTATATCTCCTCTTATCTTTTTTTTCTATTTTGATTTCTGTGTTGAGATATGTTATTTTTGTATTATACGTAATTATTTTTATTTTGTGATATTTTTATTTTGTGAATTTTCTGTGCTGATATTTATATTTTTTATATTATAAATAGAATATATGAAGGTATACAGTAGTATATGTAGTATTATCGTACAAATAAATGTTTATACGATTATATATAGACTCATTTAATATTCCGGAAAAAGGCTCTTCTTTATATATCTTGGCGGGAAAGAAGTTAACACAATAAACTAATTTGTATTTAACACTTGAAAAGGTTCTAAAACCTTTTATTTCAGGTACACAATAACACAATAGCTACCTTAGGAGTTACGATATCACAATTACAATAATACCCCAAAAAACCAACACAAAATAGCCAAAATTATAAACTATAGTATCCAATAACGGGACAACAACATAGTACTTAGACTTATTTGATTTGTAACTTAATTTGTTTTTGTGTGTTTCAACTTTCATGTGGTATCATCCAAAGCTAAGATAGTACTGAGGTTCATTGGGTTCATGTAAGTTGTTGAACCAGTCATAATCTCCTCCACAATGAGCCTATTAGCCTTTTCAGATGGATGAAAAGCATCCCAAAATGCGTACAAGTTTCTGTTTGGACATAAGTTAGAGACTGGTGTGCATAATCCAAGCCCATTGTATGGTCCTTGTCCACAGCATGCTACTTTTGATGTAACAAATCCTGCATGCCCAATGCAATACATTACTCATTACTCCTTACATTCAGTACATTAATTACTCAAATTTAAAAGAAAAATGAAATTACATAATGTTTCTCAATTTCCAATATCATGATATCATCTTAACACAATCTTCCTTATTGCAAAAACTAAATATCATATTGACAGTGGAGTTGAAAACTTCTATTTTTTTTTTTCATTTGTTTTTTTTTTATCGATAAAAAATATTGAGTGTGTATTAAAATTAGCTATTATATAGTCACAAAAAGAATTAGTCATTATATATTCATGTATAAATGCTTATATAATTTAAGTTACTTTTAATATATATTTTATATTATTCTATACGAGTAACTAATTTTAATATACATTTCATGCCATCACAATTAAAATAAAGTGTGTGTATTTAATAAATTTAACACGTTTTTTTAAAATATGTATTTTGATATATTGAGTTTTACAGCGTCGTTTAATTAGATTATATGATTTAGGGTTTAGATAATTTTTAAAATAATATATTTAAAAGTTAATTACTTTTACTGACGCGATAATATATGATTAGTTATTTGTATAAAAATCTTTTAAGTTGGCAATACATATAAATTAACAACAATGCCATGTGAATAAGTGGTTTTGGTCAACCAAATCTAACCTAATAATTTATTTTTATGTTAAATAGGAAATTATTTTGATGTCAAATAGAACTTTATTTATGTGCAATTTTTTATACTATTTGACACTAAAATAATATTCTATTTAGCATAGAAATAAATCACTTAATTAAAATTGGTTAGTAAAAATCACTTGTTAAAATAGCATTATCCATTTAAATTGATAAAATATTTATGCAGCAAACATACCAAATTGAGAGGGGTTGCTAACAAAGTTATTGTGCATTTGTGCAGTGTTGACAGCAATGAAAACATTCCTGCCAAGTTTCCTGTTAAGTTCTTGCAGCAAGCGTTCAAGCTGAGGGTTGTACAAAGCAGCAGCACGTTGCAGATCAGCAGCACAATCTCCATTCCTGCCACGTTGTGCCAATTCTGCAGGAACACAACCCAATGGACCTGTCCCTGTCACAAGAACTCTCCTAGCTCCCAAATCATACAGCCTCTGCAGAAGCTTTTCGTACTCTGAAATCAGGTACTTCACATATTCTGGTAGTGGATACTGCCTTGACCTTGCTGAATATGGCACCAAGTAGTAGTTGTTCACAAAATCATTGCCTCCACATGTTATCAGAACCAGTGCTTGGTTCACCAGATTTTTAGCACCTTCTGCTCCTATCAAACCACCAACTCTTCTCTGGTATTCTTTGAAGTACTCTAGCTGCTGGTACATTCTTATTATGTTTACCTACATTCAGATTTTAAGCAATTTCATGTCCAAATTTAACGTCACATACATGATATGGTAATTTATAATGGGTTATTTACAAGTACAAGATTTATTGAGACAAAAATACATAGATATAAAATAATCCTAATATAAGGTGTATATTTATTTTACCAAATTAAGTTTAATCGAATTATTTATTTATATATTAAATAAAAAATTAATTCGATGTTAAATATTACAAAAATAACATCGAAAAAATTTTCTATTTAACATGGAAATAATCTTTTATTTAACTTATAAATAAATGACTTTATTAAATTTAGTTGATGAAAATAGAAATACATTTAGAATTATTAATTTGTTCTTTTTTTGGTTTACTAATTTTTCATAATTATGTTTGTTATAATTTTATTTTTCTTTTTAAATTTTGTACGAGAAAGAAAATGAGAGTATAATAAACTTGTCGTATCTTATATTTGGTTTATTTTCAAACAAAATAAAAAAATACTCGTTTTTACGTCTATGTTTTTTTACATCATATTTTTAATGTCTTATCTTGTATTATTTTCGTAACCAAACTTAGCCTTAAAAGCAAAAGTTGGCATATAATAATAAACTCACAAACTGAATTCCGGTGTCGTTAAGGATTCCGATTCCGGCGGAGGCGAAGTTGGCACCGACTAGGAGCCTCTGCCCTGTTAGCTCCGGGCTTAGATACGGCAAAGGTGACTCAGGTGAACCAATTTTCTGACCTGAAACAACCAAACACTTAATCAAACCACATTATTAACAACAGATACAAAATATAAAAATAATTGAGAGATCAGAATTCAGGAAATTGGAAGAAAAAAGAAATTAACTGATAAGATCAGGAATATTGTAGCCATTGGAGAATCTTCCAGTTGGTCTACGAGTTGGGTAATCAATGCCATAAGGAGGAGCATCTGCACGTGCAGTTGTAGCCAAGTAATTGTTGTTACCACTGTCAACTAGTGAGTCTCCAAACACAAAGAATGCCTTTGGCCTATTGTTGCTGCTGCTGCTAGGCCTTGCTTCACCTCCATTAACAATTATAACCAAAATGATGATAGGAATAAGAGCAAAACTTGACAATGTTGTTGCCATGTTGAAAATTAAAAGGGCTTAATTATTAATTTGTATATGAATGATATTAGTTTTATGGGATATAATTCATGCATGGCTCTATGGCTCTTTATATAGTAATACTTTCCCCATGGTGGATCTCACTGGTATTTGTGGCTTCTTTATTGTCCTCTTTGATTAGAGGCTTTAATTTTATTTTTTGTTTAAATATTTGAAGGTACTGGTGCTACTGCTACTTTTGAGCATTCAGGAACCTAATTGCAGTAGGTTTATTAATGGAGAACTAATGCAACTAAAAGAAGTTAAAGCCTTGTTTCGTTTATATCATCTATCTCTCTGCTATTATAAAGGTTGTTGAATTTAAAATGTTGGATTGATTCGGTGGTGTAAATACTTTTAGTTACGTTATTTAATTAGCGGTCTCAAATTTAGTTATTTTATAATTAATTTGTTTTTTGAAAAATGCTATGGACTCATACTTTCTAGTTGAAAAGAAATAGTTAATTACTTAATCATGCTTCATGTATAATAAAAAAAAAAGTAAAATTTAATAATTATAATAAAAAAATCAATTTGTCAACGAGCCGTAGCTCAAATGGTATTTGAATTCTTTCCTTAATAGAAGTTTCGAGTTCGAGTCTCTTCCTCAACTAATCTTTGCTTAAAAAAAAATCAATCTAATATAAGACCGATATACTATAACAAGAGAAAATCATTGAGAAATGTATGTGTGTTTTTCTTGGTGGAGGAAACAAAAAGATTTGCTAAAAAATTATGTTCAAAATAAAAATATTGGTTAGGCTAAGCGTTTGTTATTGCTTTGAATTTTAGTTTTACGAAGGTGAAATTCTTAAATTCCTGTAAATCGTAATAATATGACTTAATATATATTTGAGTCTTAGCTTTTTTTTAATTTCTAACCTTTCGTGATAAAATTATAAAAGTTTTTTTATACATACATCTCCAATTATTTAAGTATTTTTTATGAAATTTTAAATAACTTAATGTGCTTTCTATCCAATCTCTAATCTTCTTCAAGTTTCATTTAGATACATCCGAACTTTTTATTTATGATTAACATTTTTTCCCTCTTGGTCATCGTCATCTATTTGTGTTATTTGCATCTACATTCTAGACCCTAAATAATTTGGTAAATGGTAAGAATATAACCTTTAGGGGAATTCTATAGAAACCTTGCATAGTGAGTTTTATGATTAAATGGGTGCAAGCTAGCAGGGGGTCAAATAGGTTAGCTTGATTAGGCTAGTTAGGTTAAACAAGACAATCAATTGGTTATTGTTTAATTTACAAAACAAACTAAAAATATATTTGTCAATACAAAAATAGGTAGACATGAACGGTCCAGTTTCTAGATAGGATATCCTGAATTTATGGCTTTCGAGCGTTATGCGCATGCGAAATGGCTTCAATCTAGAAATTCTACTTTACTCTGTCTAGCTAAAGATTTAATCCAACCTTCTTAGATTTTGTGTTTTTTTTTTTTTCTAGTCACTAAAAAAAATACAAAAATAGGTAGGTTATTAGTGGTTTGCCCATAAATAAAAATAAGTACTTACTTAAATGAAATTGTGAAAAATATATTTTCATGAAAATTTTTTATTTAGTCGCATTTTAAAAGCGTGTTGTAAGAGAAAGTAACATTTTGAAAGGAGTAATAATATTTTTAGATAAAAATAATACTTTATAAAATACTAAAATTTAACCACTCATTAAAAATAAATATATTTACCTAAAACACAATTAATAATTCTAACCGTATATTTATTTTATCAACTAAATTTAACCAAATTATTTATTTATTGAATCTTTATTACAGTATTTATCATAAAAATATTACACAATATGAGTTTCAACTTTCAAAGAGCTGTTAGGATGACCCATTGAAGCTTTTCACCCTTAAATATATGTCAATTTATTAAGTGTCAAAGGTCTAATTCAGGCATTTAAGCTACAAGATAGATCAATATATTGAGATTTTTATAGTTTGATAAAAACAAATTAATTAAGTCTCTATAATTTTTTTAATTTAAATTTTTATATCATTATAAAATTTGTAATTTACTTCATATTAAGACAAAAAATTGAACTTAATATAATATTTTATTAAAAAATTGAAATGTTCCCTAAATGTGCACCTTTATTATAATCAAAATGTCAAAATATCTCTCATTTCCATTCTTTCACATTTAGCAATTTTGAGAAAGAAAGTCGGTAAAAAAAAAAAAAAAAAGGGGAAAGAGAGAGAGAAAGAATGAAAGAAGAAGAGAACCAAAGAGAGGGAAGTTGTTAACTTCTCATAATAATATCCATCATCTTTGTATTAAGTTCTAATCTAAACAAAAATTATTCTTATCGATCTTATTTATTTATGAAAAAGAATAGGGAGCTGACCAATAGAGAGTCAATACATAGTTACGAATAATAACTTATATAAATTTTGGATGATAACTTAATCTTGAATATATGAGAGTTACAGATGATAACTCATATAAATTTCGGATGATAACTTAGTTATTGACTCCCTAATTGCTCTCTAACGTTGGTTCCGTAGCATTATTCTTTATTTATTCATTTAAATTTTATTGTGCGACTTAACTTAGTTTTTTGTTTTAAAATGTTTATGCATATTGCATTTCTCATTTTTTTTTTTTATTAGTTTAGAATGAGTTTGACTCCCACCTTGTTAGGCTTGATCCATCATCCATGTGCATCCTTACTCAATAATGACAAACTCCAGTGTATGTATTAATTAATCAAGAACAAGTAATTTTTACAAATTAAGTCCAATAAAATTATTTATTTTTATGCTAAATAAAAAATTATTTTGATGTGAAATAAAATTTTATTTATGTACAATTCTTTATACTATTTGATACTGAAATAATATTCTATTGAGCATTGAAATAAATCACTAAATAAATAAGTGATTTTATCACCCTTATATTACCAACTCTTGATTTATATGAAAATAAAAAATTTAAAAATTTTCATGTAAAACATATATATAATCAAATTAGTAAATTAATAAAAATAATTAATTTTTAAATTTATTATTTTAAAAATTATCTAAATATTCAGACTTAATTGAATAATCATATAAAATTATTTAAACTATTGATATTAAGCTCAAAATAAAATAATAAAAAGAAGGATAAATTAAAAAAAAAAAAAAAAGAAGAAAGTGTATGATGAAATGGACTCGGACTGAGCCTCATCCACTAAGAAAAACGACCCAAAGGTCAAGAGGCCCAAACAAATAAGTTAACCCTTTTTTTTTTTTATATTGTGGGATACTCATTTCATTATTTATTTTTTTTTAAAACAAAGACAGGGCTTCAAACCGGATAATGAGAAAGTGGAGTCATAGCTACGGCTCCTTTTTTTTATTATTTTTATACATTATATATGAATAGTGTTATGTATTGGTCATTGTATTGTTTTTCATATTATATATATATATATATATATATATATGGGTAATAACCAAGTGATTTTTTTTTTTTTACTAGAAAGAAAATAAGCCTAAGCTAGAACAGAAGCAACAAGCAAGCAAGAGTCAACTCTTGTCCCGGTTAGCAAGAAGGTCAGCAGTTTTGTTGCACTCACGATTGATGCATTCAAAATGAACATCTCAAAAACGAAGTCGCAAGTCAAAGATTTTCTCTAGAAGATCCTTATCTGCCACATGATTGTGATTTGAGCTAGCCATCAGAGAGATGTAGACATCCAGTGAATCAGTTTGACAAATGATAGACTTTAAGCCACATTCCTAAGCCAAAACCAAACCCCTCCAAATCGCAAAGAGCTCACATCTATAAACACTCTAAGATGGAATATTTTCAAAACACGCCTTATGAAAAGACCCAGTTTCAATCCTAATGATACAACCAAAACCAGCAATACCAAACTCCAACATAACAAAGGCGTCACAATTAACTATAAAGAAGTCTTGGGGAGGCGGGTGCCAAGAAGAAGCAGCAATAGAGCAGTGAGAAGGATACCTCAAATTGGATCCAATAAACTTAGAAGCAGAGTGTCGTGCAAAGAGAGCAGCCTGAAAGGGCGTCCAGATATGATCCAGATTAAAAATCACATTGCAACGTCTTCTCCAAAAGCCAACAACTATTAAGCAATCTTTTCCCCTCATCATACGCCGAAGAGCCACATGAAAGGGGATATAAGCAGGAGGGACAGAAATCTGAGAGTCTATACAAGCCCAAACTTCGTTGGCAAAAGTACACCCGAAGAAGCAATGAGAAATAGTTTCCGGAGCTTGGCGACAACATGGACAGATACTAAAAGTTGCAAGATGTCTTGTCTGCCGGAAAATAGCAGTTGGCAAGGCCTCAAGAAGCAAGAGCCAAATGAGAATTTTGATTTTTTTTGCAACGGGCAACTTCCAGATCCAATTCCAATTCACAGAATTATCCCACTCAAAGCGTTGCTTTGCAAGCCATAAATAATCATCCCTAGCAGTGTATTCCTTAGAACCAGCAGGCCACCAATACCAACTACAATCAATATGAGGAGAAGGGGAAGGTGGAAGACTGGAGAAAAAGAGGGAAATGCCTTGGGGTATAGAAGTAATAAGCATATCAAGCATCCACTGACCATTAATGGCCACGTCTTGAACCGTCAAATCAAGTTCATGAATATCAACATAGTCAAGAATATCATCAAGGCGACCCAAAGGGGACCAAGGATCATGCCAAAAGGACTGAGAAGAGTCACTAATATTCCGGAGAAAACCATCCTTGATGGCCTCATAAGTTTTGCAGATACTCTTCTAACAGGATGAATCTTGTGCAGTATAGTTAAATCCATTAGTGAAGCCACTCCTCAAATATTTGGAACTCAAAAGTTGAACCCATAACTTATCTTTATTATGAAGCAGCTACCAGACCAATTTTCCAAGAAGGGCTAGATTAACACATGAGCTATCTCTGATGCCAAGACCGCCATGTTTCTTAGGGGCAGCCACTCGGTTCCAGCTGACCAAACTAAGAGTACGACTGCCAACCTCTCCTTTCCACAGAAATTGGTGCATGATGGTGTTAATTTTGTCACAAGCATAGGAAGGAAGAAGAGTGACTTGCATATTATACACCGGAATTGAGGAGATAACCGACTTAGCCAGCTTAGCATGAATTTTGTCAACCATGTCTTGTGCAAATCTTCTAGAGACACGCTCATGCCCGATATTCACTCCGAGATATTTCCCCAATGATTGAGTAAAGCGGATGCTGGAAACACTGGCAAGAACATCTTTCCTTCTCTGAGGCACAACTTTCGAGCATTGGGCTTTCAACTTGGCCAGATTTATCTTCAAACTAGAGGCATGAGTGAAACGGTTAAGAGTCTTCATCACCATATCAACTTGGGTCTTAGAAGCTTTGCAGAAGAGCATTAAGTCATCAGCAAACATGATATGAGAAATAGAGGGACCCTTTTTAGAAATTGCCACCAGGGACCAAGAGCCATTGTGGACCATTTGAGTAATCAGGCATGCCAATCTCTCCATGCAAAAAACAAAGAGGTACGGTGACATAGGGTCACCTTGTCTAAGGCCTTTTCTGGGATAGAAGCTGTCTAAACGGTCACCATTCCACAAAATAGAAAGAGAAGATGAAGTTACACAATTCATGATAAGATTAACAGTTTCCATTGGAAACCCAAAATTAATCAAGGAATGACGTAGGAAACACCAATCAACTCTATCATAAGCTTTTTCAAGATCAATTTTAAAACCTATGACACCTTTCTTAGACCTGGATTTTTTCAAGAAGTGAAGAATTTTCTGAGCTATGATGATATTTTCAGTAGTTCCCATCTCCGGGATAAAGCCACCTTGAAGAGGGCCCACAATATCAATCAAAAAGGGGCGCAAACGAGTAACCAAGACCTTAGTGATAATTTTATAGATGACATTGCATAAGCTTATAGGCCTAAAGTCTTTCATACAAGTAGGAGTATCTACCTTTGGGATGAGGAACAATAATGTCTCAAAAATAGCAGAGTCAAGATGCTCTCCCGAGAAAGTCATACTGACAATCCTCCAAACATCATGACCAACAATCTGCTAGTATTGCTTAAAAAAGAGAGCTTGAAATCTATCAGGACCAGGTGCTTTGAAAGAACCCATCTCCGTAACAACTCGATGAACCTCCTCGAAAGACACAGGCGCTTGAAGGGACAAGCAAGTTTCTCTGCTGAGCTGAGGTAAAGGGACATCATTCAGAGAGTCTATATCAATATCCTCCGTAGAACAGAAGAGCTTCTCAAAGTAAGACCGGGCTTCAGATTGAAGGGCTGCAGCATCAGTGGTCCAAGTACCGTCATCAAGCCTCAAACCATGGATTTTATTTCTCTTTCTTCTGACAATAGTCTGAAGATGAAAAAATCGAGTGTTTCGATCACCAAATTTGACCCACTGATCTCTAGATTTCTGGTACCAGAAGAGCTCTTCTTGGAGGAGAATATTATTAAATTCTTCGTGAAGGTCTTGTTCCTTTCGTTTAAGATCATCACTATCATCCTGAAGCATAAGCTGCTGAACCTTGTGAATTTCCCATTCAATCTTTCTTTTCTGGACGAAAATATTCCCAAACACTTCTTTATTGAACTTTAAAGCATCACACTGAACTTCCTTTAGGCAACTCACAACACTTGGAGTTCTTTTCTCCCAAGCTTTCTGAACAACATCATGAAAAAGAGAATGAGTTCTCCAGGCAGCTTGGAATCGAAAAGGGCGATTGCCTTTATTTTTTATAGGAGCTCCATGACAACGAACTAGAATAGGACAGTGATCAGATTTGAACCTTCTGAGAACTTCTGAAAAACCTTCTGGGAAACTAAGCCGCCATTGGTGCTTAATTAACACACGGTCCAGCTTCTTAGCAACATCAACTCCCCCACTACAGTGCCTAAACCAAGTGAACTTGCTACCAATAGCACCCATATCCAACAAATCGCAATAGTCCAGAACATTCATAAACTCTTCAACCTTGGTGGAATTAAAAGCGTCACCCTTTACCTCATCCTGGCTAAGGACTTCATTAAAATCTCTCAAAACCATCCAAGGATCTTGAATAATAAAGGACAAGGAAGTGAGTTGATCCCATAACAGATGCCCCTGACGGTGATGCGGGCTACCATATACAACAGTACAAACTCAGGAAACAGACCCAGAAGCAATATTCATACTCACACAATGATCAGATATATCCAAAATAGAGATACCAGAAACAGATTTAGCAACCAAACACCATATGCCACCACTATGGCCTCTGGCTTCAGATATTCCAACACCATCAAAACCCAGTTTGTTCCAAAAGCTTTTCATCTTTTCAAACAAGGTATGAGTTTCCAGAATCACAAAAATTTCAGGATGATAACGTCTAACTAATTCCTTACACTGCATACGAGCCAAATTTCCTGCAGCCCCTCTGATGTTCCACACTAAGATATTGAATTGTGAACAATCCATAACAAACAATAATATGAGGAGGAAAGAACCAAGCTAAAGAGCTCAAGCCACAGGACCACTCTTCGAAGTAGAAACAACGTCTTCACACCGTTGAGCCACGGACACAGAACTTGCTGGAGCTTGCAACCCACCATCAGGGACAACCAATTTGGGGGAATTTTGGAGGGATGGTGGCCGCCGCCGCTTGCTGGCTGGGGTCGGCGCCGAGGGAGAGACGGACTTCTCCTTCGCACTAGGCAGCGTGGAGGGGATGACCACCGATTCCTTCCCCAGGCATGGCGGCACGGTCTGAGATTGAGGCACAGTGGCAGGGCCTCCATACTTCGTCGGCGCCGTCGAGGGTCTGGCGTCCTTAGCAAGACATGACGCGGCAGACCCACGATAAGAAGATTCGGTGAAAGAGGGAGCCGCATGGGTGGGACCTCCATCTTTTGTCGGCGCCATGCATGTTCGTTCCTCTGACGCACTGAGCTTCGTGGAAGCAGTGGCAGCCGAAGCTCTCTCAGAGGATGAAGACACAGGAGTTGCTTGTATTCCAGTAGCAGAGGTAGGGGCTCCACACTTCATAATACCCGCTCCTCTTCAACTTCTGGGTTGGACCCTAACCCGGTTTGTTGAAGAAAGATGGATCTTTCTTGAAGGAGTGGGCTTCAAGTGTTGTGGTCCAGTAGAAAAATTTTGGCCAAAAGAAATTTTGGGCTTCATCTTAGATTTTTCGCTTTTGTGGCTAACCTTAGTCCAACCCACTTTCTCTTCCTGAACAATAGCAACACTAGGAGTTAAGGTTGCATCCATTTCTCTATCCCCATGCAACATAGGAGGCAGAATTGGATTCTCCTTAATTACAGAATTAACTCCCTGATTATTGCCAAACACAAATTCAAATTTTGAATTGATTCCATTCTAGTTATTACCATCATTAATTATCACCGGAGGTGTTGGATCCTCGTTCTTCTCCGGCGTGGTCAACTTGATCACCAAACTACAATCAGCTTGGACATGGCCAAAGCACTTACACGATTCACAAATGAGATGTAGACTCTCGTATTCTACCTGAAAAGTAGCGTCATCAACAATAATTTCAGTGCTCACCGGGTCTCCAAGGTCAATTTGAACACACGCGCTAGCATACTTTTCTCGCTCGGCCTCTTTAGTTGCTCCATCCACCTTGATCGGCTCTCCAATTCCGGCGGCAATTCTTTTCATAGCCCGTTCACCATAGTAACAAATATCTGAGATACGAATCCAAACCAAAGTTGAGTCGAAAGACTTTTCACATTGTTGGAAAGATTGGCTCTATGGCTTAACCGCAAGGTAATACCCATCAATCATCCATGGCCCCCCAAGCAAGACCCTATCTCTATCCTCTTTCATATCACATTTCACCAAAAAATAGCCAAAGCCAACATCAAGAATCTCATAACCGCCGCGCAACTTCCAAATATGCTTCAATCGGTGTACTAAAGCGGTATAGCTAACATGCTTCCCCAAGAACCTTAACAACAATAGAATCGAGATAAGGTTCCGAAATTGCTTTCCTTCCCTCCTCCGTAAATGTGATTCGGGGTGGGGATTTACCTTGTCTCTTTTCCACCAGTGCTAATCGTTCCCCGTTAAGATCGTCCTGAAGGATAAATTTTTTCGGTTCAAAAGCACCTACAACCTTGTCCCGAAAGGATACTTTGAAAACCTTGTGAGAAGACGCAGCCCGTTGTCCATCCTCCTTGACACCTGAAGTAAACCCCCAACTCTCTCCCCTTATTACTTCGGTCGGCTTTACCAACTACCTCACCGTGTTCTTTCCTCAAAGACTTTCTCCCGCTCTCACCTGCACTCATTTTCGAACTGACACCTCAGTGTCAAATAGTATAAAAAATTGCCCATAAATAAAGTTCTATTTGACATGAAAATAATCTTCTATTTAGTATAAAAATAAATGACTTAATTGCACTTAATTGGTCAAAAACCACTTGTTCACATAAAATTTTATATATATATATAATATGGATGTGCATACAAATTTTGTCTTTCTCTTAGCAAGATTGAAAAATTATTTAATTATCCATTTTAGAAACCTCAAAATTATAATAAAAAAATGAGAAACTGTATTTACTGGTTCCCCTCTCCCATCGTGACCTGAGCAGTGACAACTAGAAAAGAAAATAAAGAATTCAAAAATTGAAGAAACCGTAAAGCAGAAGAAAGTGCCGCTGCTTTTCTGATTCCTCTGGAACACCACTTTTTGTTTCTTCCCTTCTCAATAACAATCGATTCTATTCGAATCTCAAAGATCCTCTCTTTCTCTCTCTCACTGCAACAAAAAATCCAGAATATTCCAAAAACGCTATGTTCCATCGCCATCACTGCTTTCCGAATCCAAGGTATCTTCACTATCCTCCGATTCGCATCTCGAACTCGTTGACTCAAACTTCACCATTTTCTCTTCTCAAAAAGTCTTCTTTTGTTTGTTTTTATGCGAACTTTTTCCCTGAATGAAACAGCAACCACTGTTCAGATCTTCTACAACGCAATGTTGTTTAGCATTCTTTGTTTTTCGCATGCTGCGTTCATGATTTTCAAGATTTGAAGCTGAGAGTTCTCACGGCCAATTCATCAATTAGGGTTAATTTTTTGTATTTGGTCACCGATCTAATCTAACCATGTTCCTTTTATAGTAAGCTTATAGTAATCATTTTTTCTTGAAACTTCGCTTATTGTTATTAATATATATAGAAATTAGGGTTGGTTTTCTGAATCTGAGCGTGTTGACTCGTAATTTATAAAGGTTCGTTAGA
>JASCZI010181293.1:58931-80254 GCA_036250425.1 Stylosanthes scabra | reverse complement strand
AAAAAAAAAAAAAAAAAAAAAAAACGGAGCTTCCGTGTGTTGATTGAATTTGAAGCCATGTGGCGGCTATATTGTTTGTTTTTCTCTGTATTTATTTGAGTTTGCTTAAGGAGGATGTGTTTCTTTTAAGTCGGTGAGATTGATATGAATTGATTGAGAATTTGCTTGGAAATTGAGAACTTCAACCTTGAAGAAGATACATTAGTTTTTCATATTATAGATAGAAGAAACTTGGATTGGCTTCTGAGTTCATTTTAATTGTTGAGTATTTTGATTGATTCGGATTGGCTTTTGTTCTCTGTATTGAAAAAGGAGACAGTTGTGTTGATGGGGGGAAACAATTCTAAAGAGGATAATAATTGGAGGCAGAGTTCATATGGCCGTTCAAGTTCATCTGCATCTAACTGGAATGGATATCCTCAGCCAGTTTATGGTCAGGGTGGTCATGGCTATGAGCCACAACCGCCTCCTTATCCTACGGCGCAACCCTATTATGCTCCTCCTCCTCCTACTACCCAAAATTATGGCTATGAACAACCTTATGCTAGCGGGGAAGTCGCCCGCCCCGACAGTAGAAGAAGGTTAGATAGGAAGTACTCGAGGATTGCTGATAATTACAATTCCATAGATGAGGTAAGATATGCTTTAAGCTTTGTGCTAATATTGGATTTATTGTCATTAGCTGATGCTGATCTGGACTAATATCATGAACTGTGCAATTAACTTTTGAATTTGCAGAGGCATTATTCTTCTTTTTTTAGATAATTCATTAGGACTTTAGGATCATAAGACTGAGTAGGTTGTAAAATAACTTGTCATGTTCTTTATGGCCATTGAGCTTCAATAAACTGAATGCACTGAGGAGAAACATATATACTCCTGATCGATTTAGAGCTGTAGATTTGATGAGTGCTTTTTTTTTTTTTTTGGGTTAAAAAATATTATTAAGCATTACTTAGTTTGCCATAGTATTCTCTTGCAGTTTGCAAATTCCTTTGTCAATGATGGTGCTTCTTTGTCCTGTTCTTGTATATGTTTTAAGAAAACTGTTGATGCTGTATCATTATTTTAATTTTAGTTTTAATTGTTAACATTCTGGTATTTTCCATGCTTTTATTCATTATAGGTGACTGAGGCTCTTGCACGGGCAGGCCTTGAGTCTTCCAATCTTATTCTTGGTATCGATTGTACAAAGAGCAATGAATGGACAGGTAAGGTCTTATATACTTTTAAGCTATAGCTGGAAGCTATGCATTGTGTTTTACTGAAAAAGTTTGCTGAATA
Organism: Stylosanthes scabra; assembly: GCA_036250425.1. Lineage (NCBI taxonomy): Eukaryota > Viridiplantae > Streptophyta > Magnoliopsida > Fabales > Fabaceae > Stylosanthes > Stylosanthes scabra. The sequence goes on along the minus strand of JASCZI010181293.1, from coordinate 78,970 downwards.
ATGTTCGCAGGAAAGAATTCGTTTAATGGGAAAAGCTTGCATCACATTGGGAATGTTCCAAATCCATATGAACAAGCAATATCTATTATTGGGAAAACATTGGCTGCATTTGATGAGGATAACATGATTCCTTGTTTTGGATTTGGAGATGGTACTCTCTCAAAGCTAATACTGGTCATGTTATATACTTATATAATTGTTCTTTGAAGTTTAAACTTTCTAATAGTCGTTTCTATGATATCATGGCAGCATCAACACATGATCAAGATGTCTTCAGCTTCTATCCAGATGAAAGGTTTTGCAATGGTTTTGAGGAAGTGTTGAGTCGGTATAGGGAAATTGTTCCTCATATTCGACTTGCAGGTTATATTTCTACATGTTCTGTTAATCTTCTGGAAATTCTGATGACTCATTTAGGGGCTGTGTACTAAGCTAATCACACTTTTGGATTTATGTTAGGTCCCACGTCATTTGCACCAATTGTTGAAATGGCCACGACAATCGTTGAGCAGAGTGGAGGCCAGTACCATGTTTTGGTTATAATTGCAGATGGCCAGGTATTCTATTCCAAATCCAGTATATTAGGAGTTCAGTTGCACAATTTTATTTTGTTTATCTTTCTTTTTTTCTTTTTCCCCCCTTTTCTTTTTTGGTTCCTTCTCTCAACTGCAATGCACCTTGAAGTTTCTCATCTTCCTTATATTGCTTTAATACAAACATAAGCCTAAGCCTAAGCCTAGGCCTAGTAGGTTCTTGAGGTGGGATTTTTTTTCTGCCTTTTGAGGTTCACTGTATATTTTATCTTACATCTTTATATTTTATACCCACCTACAACAATATCTGATGCAGGTTACAAGAAGTGTTGACACTGAACGTGGGAGGCTAAGTCCACAGGAACAGAAGACCGTAGATGCCATTGTCGAGGCAAGGTGATTGTGCAGTAGTTTTTGCCTGAGAATGTTTTATTTGGTCAAAACATCAAATACAATTTCTTATCTGCCTGGTTTTGTCACAGTAAATTTCCTCTTTCAATCATATTGGTTGGCGTTGGAGACGGACCTTGGGACATGATGAAAGAGTTTGATGACAATATTCCTGCCCGGGACTTCGATAATTTTCAGGTCTGTAATAAAAAATGTACAGCATATTTATTAATAACTTAAATACTTTTGTTAGCAGATATTGATTTCTCTTTGTGCTTCTTTAGTTTGTGAATTTCACAGAGATCATGTCCAAGAACATTCCTCCTTCACGAAAAGAGGCTGCATTTGCTCTTGCAGCATTGATGGAAATTCCTTCTCAGTACAAGGCAGCTATAGAGCTTAATATACTTGGGTAAGTTTTTGGGTTGCACACTGTTTCTATTGGTTTTCAATTAGGAAAAATTAATATAGGTTCCATCTATTCATTTCTGCTTATTATTTATGTAGCACTAGGAAAGCCAATGCTCCACGGAGAGTTGCCCTTCCACCACCCGTGTCTGCTTCAGCACCTTTTGGCGCTTCAAAACCTTATGGGTCGGCATCTTTTGGCACTTCAAAACCTCATGCTGCTAATTATGAGCCGAGTGTCCCCACTTATCCTAGTGACAGCAGCCTATCTGGCACATTTCATCCAGCCCCGACTTTGAATTATGACAATCTGGTAAAACCTAAATCATGCTTCTATTATTATTTATTAATGTTGTGCATGTTCCATCATCTGGTCTTTGAGGAGAACCTAAGTTTTTCTTTTAGTTTGCATGTTCTTCTCATGCTTCAATTGAGAACCAGTATGACTACATGCATACAAAAAATAGTCATTAGTTAGTCACTGATAGAAATATATATTTGACATCTGATAATTTTTTTTTATTATATTACTGTATGCAAATTTAATTATTCGCCTATTATAGTTTTAATTATTTTGGTGTTGATTATTTAGATGGAAAAGTACGTGAATCAATATGCATACACATACACAATACACAGTGTAGAATTTTAATGTACTTTGTAGATTTTTGAGAAATTATATGACTTGTGTAGAAAACATTAGTAACCTTACCGGTTGTTGCTTATTGTTCATATGGTAGATATGTAGTGTAGGGCCTAGAGTAGAGGCTAAATTTCAATTTGTTCCTCTTATATGCATTGATTATTCCAGCTGTGACAATGTACATTTAACAAATTAACTCGGTTATGTACAGATTTGCCCCATATGTTTGACCAATCCAAAAGACATGGCCTTTGGATGTGGGCATCAGGTAAAAATAAAATGTTGAGTTTCTTATCTAATTATTTTAATGTCTAATAATTAAGGTCCTAAGGAGAGTGCATGTGACACCTTTTATCTTTTCATGACAGACATGTGGCGAATGTGGACAAGAACTTGAGACGTGCCCCATCTGCAGGAGCATCATTAACACCAAAATTAAGCTTTATTAGAAACTTCTGTTCAGAATTAGTAACTTATTTGGTTTTTAGCTGAAATTCTTTGAGTATTTTTTTATTTAAATTATTAAATTTTAGGGTTAGATTTGGTTGTGTACAAAGTTTAGATCAAATGTGTCTCTACCGAGAAAATGTGATACCCCATCTGTCGTAGTGTTGCTTGGGTTGTAAGTTGAGTTGAGGTAACCCCTTCTACATGTACAGTGTGAAATTGCTGTTCAAAAGATATAATGACTAATAAAAATATATTTATTTGTTTAACTGGTTTTGTAGAAGTATTAAAATTGTCAAATGTGTTACTCCCTCTGTTGTAAATGCAAATGATAAAAGATAAACACAAAAATCAGTTTCTAAATTAAGTATTATATATATAATTTTTTTCTTCTTTTTGTCATTGGCAATCTATTTAGAATTTTAGATATACATAAATATTAGGTGTATAATTAATTTGTCTAATTAAGTTATTTGATTTTAAATAGCATACAAACGAGTTTATATTTACTCTCGAAATAATTCTTTTAGTATAATAGAAATGATTTTTTTAGTATAAAAATAGATAATTTAGTTGGGTAAAACAGTTGTAAACTTGCCATTATTGTTTAGACATATACTCATGAATCATAATAATGCCATGGCATGGTGATGCAAGACAGGTGGATGGTTGGTGTCATTTTTTGTGGGTGTGGGTTAGAAATAATAGCCCATGTAAACTTTTTAGCCCATCAAGCCTGAAATCAAAGCCCAAAGAGTATAGCAAAGGTCCATTAAAAAAAAAAACGAAGAGAGCGCACAAAAAATCCAAATCCCCAGGGTTTTACAAGAAGCTCGAGTGTGTAAGAAAGAAACTGGAGCAAACTGATTCCATTCCATTCCATTGCTATGAAGCTCCTGCAATCTCTCATAGGTTCTCTCTTCCTATTTCCTCCTCTTTCTTCATTCTCAAACACAAACAAACATTAATTTCCCTAATCTCAAATTCACCTTCTTTTTTCTGATTCATTTTTATTCCCATTTTGCAGCTCATCGCGGTTCATTGCGCCGTGTGGTGGGTTTGAGAAACTTCTCTGCTTCCAGCGAAGAGTACCACAAGAGAAACTACGCTGACAATGTCGCTGAATACAACACTGTCTTGGGTTCTCTCTCAACTCAAAGAAGGTTTTTTTATTTTATTTCAAAAAAGAAAAAGAAAAGAGAAAAGAATCGTTCTTTGTTGCTGTTTTGGTTAATTTGAGGTTTAGGGTTTATTATTTTGTTTTTTGGGGGTAGGTATTACTTGCTTAGGGACGCGTACGATGACATGATGCTTGATGGAGTGATTCCAAACCGTGACACTTTCCGTTCCCTTGTTGTTGGAACCATGAAAGGCTCTAGATTGCAGGATGCTTTCTTCTTCTTTAACCAAATGAAAACCATGGGTTTGGTTCCTGATGTACGTCTTCTTTCTTCTTATGTAAATGCTGTAGTTTTGTTATTAGTTTCGGTTATGAATCAAGCTAGTGTTTTGATTGTGCATTTAGAGAATTGTATTGTATCTTGTTTGGATGGTAATGAGAGACAAGAAATAGAAGAAAATTCCGCATATTGTTACCCTTTATGGTCCACTGCTGCTTGCCACCAGAGATGTTGTTAGCGGTCGGCAGTGGAGGTTCGGCGTGGTCTCGTAGGGTAGTTTACCAAATAATTTCTGTCACATGACATAAAAATTTAAATATCTTTATTCATGTCTCCACAGCCAAATATGAATCAAATGAAAACCATTCCCTTTTGAAGTGAAGTCTATCCTATATTCCTATTATAAGTAGAGCAAAATCATGGTTAGAGTGCAATAAGTTTAAACTTACATTTTCAGTTTTTGTAATCTGAATCAGTGATTTGTCTTTTATTCATACATAGGTTACTTTATACAACTTTCTGATTTCAACTTGTGGGAAATGCAAGAACTCTGATCAAGCTGTTCAGGTACATGTACTTGTTGACATGGTTTTATTTTAAAAAAATTCTACTGCATTAGAAGTGATTTCTATGTAACCACTAGGTGTATAATGGTTTTAAAGATTTTGGAGGAGATGAAGCACATGGAAGTAAAGCCAAATGTACAAACCTACATATGCTTGCTAAATGCTTGCGCAGCTGATGGACGCTTAGACCGAGTGTATGCCATAACACCTCTTCTTTTATGATTTAATATATTCTTTTCAAAATTTTGTCTTAAGTGTATGTTGTGTAAATCGTAATAAATAGGCTGCTTTTATTAGCTAATATTAACTTTCTTGATTGAAATTTTCTTTTGCTGCTTTCTGGTTTTAAGAAATTCTATGTTCCTTTATTTGTTCTCCTTTTGGGTAAGGTTGAGGAATTTCAGGCACCTAGTTGTCTTTTCTTAATTACCTATATGTTCATGTTAGAGTCTTCAAGTATTTTATGGTAATGAACAAAATATTTAATTCATATAAAATTTTATTGATACAGGTTTGCAATTGTCCGGGATATGACTGCAGCTGGTCTAGGATTAAACAAGTTCGCTTATGCTGGTCTTATAATGGCCCACAAGAACAAAACACCTGTTCCTGATGATTTTGCTGCAAAAGTAGTTATCATGTCCATTCCTTGATTTGACATCATTTATGCTGTAGCTTTCCAGTGACTTTTAACCTTACTGTTCTGTGGAAAAAGGTTATTGAGTTCGTGGAGAGATCAAAGATGTGGTCTTCAGTTGAATCTGACAGTGCGAACGCGGAAAATGTGATGATGGGGGTTACAGATGAGGAGTTATACAACTTACCGACAGCAGAATATATTCATAGACGTGGATTATTTTTGGCTAAGGTTCTAACAGCATATCATACTGCCTTTTATGCTGCTGCAGACCTCAAGAATGTTCAGGTATTTGTCATCTTGTCTTTTGAGACTTAATTAGATGGTTCTTGCTTCTTAGATTTTTCCACCTTCTTTAGTTTGCACCATGAACTAATAAAGTCAATTAGCATGTTACAATCATAATTGCGAAGGGTAACAAAGGCATGCGTATTACGAGGATTAAAAGATAAATTCAAATTATAGTTAAGTTCCGAAACATACTTATCTCAGAACTGCTCGCCTCTTTCTTTCTTTCATATGTATATAAACCTGGTTGAAAAGGAATGAGTGGTATTCTTCCCCTTGAGCTGGTTGACATTAGTGATTTGCCCCAAGTTGATTTCATTTTCAAATTTTTTTATATCTATTTTCGTTCTTAAAGTGTCTTATGAAATTTGCTTGGCTGATATCTGATTGTGGCAGTTGATGGAAACCCTTTTGGATATGCTGAGTAAGGAAGGGAGAACTCCTGATATCTATATTATGATGCAAGTAATTAGGTAATTAATTTTCAGTTACTAAACTTATAGTTTGTTTTGTGCAAATAGCTTGAAACCATCCATACTATGAAACTATTATTTATATTGGCGTGTAAACTACTAATTATATGAATAACTTGTGCATTGATTGATTACTTCTGTTTCACTGTCCTTTAGTGTGCATGTCCTGATATAGGTTAGGCTGAATTTCTCGGCTGTCAATGACTTGCGATGTGTGATGTACTGATATCACATGCTGTTTACATTAGCTTTTACATGAAGTTGAACAAAACGATGAAAACACAAACACTAGAAAATGTGGTATCTCATTCCATAGTTTTAAAAGTTTGGCACCAAATTGCACAGAATCTAAGCTGGAGGCCATAAACTGGACTTCTTCATTTAATAGCGATTCAACCATATACCAACAAACATAAAATAAGGGCTTAAAGAAAATGTTTCTTGGTTTTTGAGAAAGAAAGGAAACCAAAATATTTATGGCAAAACAGTCTTTGCCACTGGTTTATATGGTTGGAGCATATCTTTTGTATTTTTAATTGAATGCTTCCAAATAAGCAAGTTTTGTGGGATAGGTTAGGCTTAAGCATCTTGCACCTCTCTAGTGCAAGACACATGGCATGTTTGTGGGAAATCTCTCTCTAATATACAGAGAGATTGGGGGGAGCTTTGCTGTTTCATGTTTTGTCAATTCCTTTCCTCTATTGAGGGATATCTTATCCTCCAAACCTCTTATGATATCCTTCTCATCATATTTATAGAATTTATTCTTTTATTTTTTTAAAAAAAAAGGCTATTAATGTTGCAGCCCATACAGCATATGCTGTGCACGCTCCTTAAGCCATCACGCTAAAGTTAGCAAATACTCCAAATACTTTTAGAAGTTAAACAATGTTTCATCTCTATAGTAGATGGTTCTTTCTTGCTCCTGATTTATTCAATAGATATTTATTTTCGCTGATTCCATTATAAGATAGTTCAATATCTCTGATTAACATTACTATGCAGGTGTTATTGCAATGCAGGAGATATTGAACGTGCTCGCCAAACTTTAGAGGATTACAGAAACTCAGGAAAGCCTATGGCTGGAGATCTTTTTATCGTGAGTTTGGTCATGAAGTTTCTGTGATTTTCAATACCTAATCTCGCAGGTGAAAAAATGCTGGTGTTTCTTTGCACACTCTCAAGGACTTATGAATACCGATGAAGGACCTTTATTGCAGTGCAGTGGGCATGTCCGAATTTTAAACATGGCGATTGTTCTCCTTAGTTTCCGTTTATCTTCCTCTATGGCATTCATTTACTCTGTCCGGTATCAATTAATTGTCCACTTTGTTAATTTTGTCTCCAGATAATTGGTTTTCCAACGTACCAAATTATCTGGTGCATACTTAATTGATACGGGAAGGAGCAACTTTCAACATCTGTTTGTTGTACATGTGACTGACAATTTGTTGTCTAATTGGCATAGTAGTTTCAATTTTGGTTGTAGTTTTGGTGTTTTCCTTATTGAGCAGCTGATATTTATTGAATACTAATTTTGGTTACAATGCAAACCAATATGGCTGCAGACACTTGCAGAAGGGGCAATGGTTGGGTACACTGAAAAAGGAATGCAAATTGCTCAAGATGCACTGGTACATTGTCATAGCTACTTTATCAAGTTGGTTACATAGGATTTTCTGATTTGGACCTTAAAATATACACCTATAACTGTAGGTACTGATGAACCAAAGGAACTTTCTCTTAAATGGTAAAGCGGGAAGCGATCTCCTGCTTCTAGCTTCTGGTGAAAGGGTATGCGAACTTTTTCCATTTATATCCTCTCTGAATGCTTTTCATATAAGATAAATTATATTTCTTTCCCTGGGTTTATATGTGTATTCTGGTGTTTATCTTAAATGGTAGACTGGTGGATACACTACTGCTAATTTCATATGGGACTTGATGCGAGCTCAAAATGTTACCCCTTCGCTGCCTGCAATAGAGGCATATTACAAGGGCCTAAAGGTAAGCTATTTTCTTCGATCATAAGCTTGTGTTCTTATAAATATTATTTCCTGACAGTTTGTATGTTCATGTGTTGTAAAGTTTTTAAAAGTTGTACGATGCATGGAGGTTGCAAATTTTTTTTATGTCAGTTGGTAATAACAATGAGTATGAGTTTAATTTTTGGAAGAAAAAGAGATTTCGGTAGAAAATAACAAGAATTCAAATGGAGATTAGACATCTTCAAAGAGAGAGAGAAAAAAGAAGTCAGTTCCAGCTTCCAAAGGAACATTATGGAGCAGATCTGTAGGAATGCACCAAATAGATGCAAAGTGATTTTATTCTCAATAAAATTAGTACTTGCAAAGGAATCATAAAATTCTAACATTCCTTTCAAACTAGATTTGTATTATATATATATAAAAAAAGAAACTGATGCCAATAAATTTGTTGGGATGTGGTGCAAAATTGTAAGTGGATTTTACTATTTTAGTTATCCACCACTAGAGACCAAAATACATTACCCCTTTAATTTCTGTGTCACTTATTGTGGAACTTAATGTTAGGGATTTTTGTGTACCAAGTAGGGAAGTAAACTTTTCCCTCTTTAAAATCTTCTCTCTTTATTTTGGAGAGAAAATTTTACATCCCCAAAATGCTACAATTTACATACCCTGAAAGTTAAATACTAATTGACAGGTACTCACGTAATCAAACTTTGTATGATACTGAGTACTATAAGCTCCCTGTTTTTTACTCTTATGAAGTTCAAATGGAGCTGTTTCAGTCAATATATTATTCTATTGGGAGCTGGTGCTGCATGTAGCTTACTGTCCGTTTATTTGATTGGTTAACATGTTCACTTCTTTGGTACCGCAGGATCGTGAGATACCTGAAAATGATCCAAGACTCTTGCTGGTGTCTCAAACTTACAATAACCTTCGCTCGAGATTCGCAAACAGGAACTGAATTGTATAGAGGTTTAGGGTCTTCATATAATATCCTTAAAGCCTTTAGCTGTTGAAGGATTTATCATTTTCCTTCTCTAGTTCATGGGATAAGTTGGTGTGGGTTGCTATGGATGATTCACTCATGGTTTTGATGCTTATCAAGAGAAAGTTGAGCTAATCTCTTAAAGATAGTTGCTAGGTTGTAATACCTTCTTGGTCTGATTTTTATAGTGCACACATTTTTGTTCTTTATGGTTTCTTTGTTGTAGAAAAATTGCAATAGTTTTAGTTTTGTCTTAATAAGAAAACTGAACTGTTACAGAGTACTCTTAGTCCTAATCTTTTATCTTACTTTTCATCCAACCAATTGTTGACCTAGAAAATGAGTTTTTGTACTTTAATTTTGGGATAAAAGTCATACTTAGATGATTTTTAGATTAGCAAGTAGTTACTGAAAATGAAGGGAACAGCCTTAAAGACAGCTATTTGGTGAGCATAAAAATTGGCAATCACAGAAAAATTGCAAAACAATTACACTTGATGTAATATTCACCAAATTCACCAAATTTTAATGATATAAGTCTTTTTTTTTTTTAATCATGATTTTACAAAATCACATCAAAATTTCATTTTTAAAATTCTTTTAAGTCTTCGAAACATTTGCAATGATAGTATTAAAATCACCTCTTTTCTTTTGGATAATTATTCACATATTAATTTTTAAAAGTAATTACTTTTTGCCGATGAAAATCGAAATCACATGACTAAAAGAACATTTAAAAATAAGACATCTTTCATATAATTAGGCGTATAACCACCGGAAAACTGAAAAATAAACACAGGCCGAAGTGGAAGGATTTCACAATGGCATTTGACATTAAATAACACCAGACTATTTTTCTAAACATTCATTCAGTGGATCAGTGGATGTGCTATATAGTCAAATGGTTTTGAAATTGGATCTATACATGAGATTGCAGTATTATCCAGAAGTTCCAATTCCATGGCATGGTAAGTCTAGAAGTATATTTACTCTCTTATCACAGGGAATTCCAGATATAGATTCACAGAAAGGTTACATGCAGAGTTTGGGTTTTTCCTAATCAGCTGCAACAGCCACCTCCAGTACTAATAGTTCCATCTCTTGCACCGGCTTGACCTTGCGGGCGTCCATACCCAAGTTTTATACCAAATGACTGCAATAAACACATTCATTGCCAATTTTAGCCAAAGATGGCAGCAGAAAAATGTGATTTTTCACATTTGGGGTTCTAGGGAATAAAAGTGGCCAAGGATCAAAACCAAAGGTTTCAAATATTACAAGATACAAGGACCAAAGGCAGGATATAAATCTTCATAGGGATAAAAAACAAAAGAGTGTATTTTACAAAAACCAAAATCGTATTTAAACCAAAATAAAGCCATTCATCTTGTTTCAACTAACTCATTTGGTGTAACCTACTATCACCTAACATAACTTTGATATGAGACGACAACTAGCTATGACAGGAGAAGAGACAATTCTTATGGGCAAGCATAACGTTCTTAATTTGGCAACCAAAAGAATTTAGCTTTTTCATGTTAAGACCAGATGCCATAATGGTATAAGACCAAACATTTGATACACGAGATAGGGCAACAGCTTTATGAAACAGACAGTGGATAGTTACCTCATTGGACACATCGAAGACACCTTCTTGAATATTCTGGAGAATTTTTGCAGCAGTCTTTATGAAGGCCTGCAGAATATAGATCAAGTCACTTTTCATGGCAATGAAAAAATCACAATATCCTTGGGGGCAATGTAGCGCATAGCAAATGTTACGAATTTAGGGTCTTGTCTTGCTATTAATTGGGATAAATCACCTCTTCCACATTTTGAGCTGTCCTGGCAGAAGCTTCCAAGAACAAAAGTCCATTTTCCTTTGCAAATTGCTCACCCTCCTCTTTGCTCACTGCCCTTCGGTGGGAAAGATCACACTTGTTGCCTATCAGCATGATTGTCATGTTAGGGTTGGCATGCTGCCGAGCATCTTCCAGCCAACTTGCTAAATGATTAAAAGTCTCTCTCCTGGTCAACAAACAAACCCTTCAAACTGTCAGTTGAAGGAAAGATTTAGGAAAAGAATCAACCTCATATTTAGGCAACCAATCAGACCACCACATTCCAGAAAAATAAGAGCATTGGAAGAGGTTGGAACGCATCACGTTGTTTGTATTGAAGAAAATTGCATTCCATGCATGCATAAATGGACAAAAACCATACTGATCAATGATCATGAAAACATGTTGCAAAGTAGTATTAGAGCTCCTTGCATATATTAAAACTCAAATGATCAACACTCCTAGTTAAGAAGAATACAAAATTTCCAAATACAGCAAAAACCAACATTAAGAGAAAGTCAATAATAATGCTTCAGGCAGCTGAAAGAAAAAGTATAACAAGTAATTGGACAGCATTTTGCATCCGTCAAATGCATTACGAACATCTCAATTCTCAGATCACTTGAGAGTTATGACTTAGCATTCACAAACATGGAAAATACCAAGAAGCTTATGTTTATTAGTCATGTTGTGACAAAATTCATAAATCATCACCCACCTAGTAATGTCATAAACTAGAAGTGCTCCTGCTGCTCCTCTGTAGTAAGATCTAGTAATGGATCTAAACGACTCTTGCCCAGCCTACAGTTAAACAATGTATTATGCATCAATGTTCATGTACTATTGTTGAATACCATAACATAAAAGCAGAGACTTGGAAATAAGTTATGATTAAGAATTCTATATACCCCCAGAGCTATAAAAAAAAAACAGCCTCATCTTATATTGTGTATTTGGATTCTACAAATATGAATTCATGTCATGACCAAGCATAGCAATTAATACATTCTTACTATATCATTTTAATCTTACCTGGCAATGCCGGACTGTGAATCAACTTTTGACGTTATCTTAAACAGGTCAATAATTTTAGGTGTACACTTATTTTGATCAACCAAGTCATTTATTTCTATGCTAGATAGAATACTATTTCGATGTTGAATAACACAAAATAACACCGAAATAAACTTCTTTGATATCGAAATAATCTTCTGTTTGACTTTGACATAAAAATAAATTACTCGGTTGATTAAAATAGTTGTACATTTAACATTACCGCAAACCCTAATAGCTTGTCTGACATATCTCTCTCTCTCTGTGTATATACATACTTTATTTTTCTTCTACCCTAAAAAATTGAATATCTCAAAACATATGAATGGAATACAGACCCTTGTTCCTAATAATAAGTTCCAGAAACGATTAAAATGAATTCCTTTTCCTACTGCAAAATACGTAAGATCAGTTCTCAACTAATTTCAATGATCAGAACAACTAATTAACTTAGAGAAATAAGAGAGAGAACTAACAGTATCCCATATCTGAAGCTTGATGGGCCGAGAATCGATGGTGACCATGCGAGCACCAAACTCAACGCCAATGGTGAGATCATGGACGGGTTGGAACCTCTTGTCGGTGAACTGCAGGAGCAGGCACGATTTCCCTACACCTGCGCCGCACCGGATAAAATACGCCCCGTCAGAGAAGAAAACAATTAATAAAAAGAAAAATAAACACGGAAATGGAGAAAAGAGAAGGGAAAGGGGATGTTGAAGTTTGAAGAGAGAGGGAGAGAAGAACCTGTGTCGCCGATGATGATGTACTTGAAGAGGTAGTCGTAAGACATGGAGGCGATGAAGAAGAAGGAGAAGACGAAGAAGCAGCAAAGAGAAAGGGAGAAGTGAGAGTGAAGAGGAGGAAGAAGAAGAAGAAGAGGAAGAAGGGGAACGTGCGAAAAATGGGGTTTTGAATACCAAAGCTGAAGAAAGAAAAGAGTAAGACAGTGGACAAACGGATGAGTGTGGGAAACATCTTACCATTTTCTTACCATTTCACCATTTTTTTTTTTCTTTTTTCACTGGATTTTTAGAGGATTTGGATAGTTTTTCAAAATTAATTAAATCTTTAGTAGACAGAATTAATTTATATTTTAAAAATATTAATTTACTTTTATTTAAGACGTATCGATTAAAATAGTTTTTGAGTTTCCAACTCAATAACGTTTAAGTCACCAAAAAACTCAATAACGTTTCTTTTTATCTTTTAAACTAATCAAACTGGATTATGTGGAATGGCTTAAGGCTGATCAAGATCTTTATCGTATTATTGTTTCTGATCTAGGTTAGCTGTATCTTTTTTTTCTAATCATAAATAAAAACTAATCAAACTAGTTGTATAAAAAAAACTAATTAAATTATATACGATGGAAAGGATACTAGAGAATAAAAGTGTATCGTATTGACGATAACAAATTGAAAAAAAGAGTTGATGAAGACGAGATCATGGACAAAAGGCGAAGGATATGTGCAACTTTACATGTGCACAATATAGGTTTATCTGGTTAAGTCTTCTTCTTTAACATCTTTTATTATTTTTCGACACAAAGAATTCTTGCAGAGATCTTGAAAAAAAAAGGAACAAAAGAGAAGAGAATGGGTCCAACTATAAGCACCCATAAACGCACATTGATATTTTTATGACATTGTGTTCATATAACATTAAATAAATATATTTCTTATAAAATATTACATGTATAAAATTATATACGACGGAGAGGATACTAGAGAACAAGAGTAACAAATTGAAGAGAAGAGTAAATGAAGAAGAGATAATGGACAAAATGCGAAGGTTATGTGTACGATATATGTTTGCCTTTTTTTGGGTTGAGTCTTCGTTTTTGACATCTTTTATCATTTTTCGACGCAAAGAATCCTTGCGGAGATCTTCAAAAGAAAAAGGAACAAAAGAGGCACAGAACAGGGTAAGGTAAAAAAGCCGTTCTCTTTGGAGAAGTTGAATTGCATCACATGATAAATGATGGATCACAATACTTTTAAAGCTCAAAATCAATGACGGGGGCATTTTCATAAATGAAACTCATGATGAGGATAAAATTAAGGGGGAGTATTTTCATAAATTTGAACAGAGAAAAGAGAATGGAATCCAACTACAAGCACCCATGGACGCGCATTAATATTTTTATGCCATCGTGGCATATAACATTAAATAAATATATTTCTTATAAAATATTATTGCATGTATAAAATTATGAATATTAAATTTTAAAAAAAATTGAATTATCATCTTTTCAGCACTATCAATTAAAAAAAAAAATCAAAACAAACCAATATTTGCCACCTAAAGGTTTTTTTATATATATAAATATATTTGTATAAGTGGACCTCAGTCAATTAAACTTAGTTAAATCCAAATTAAGTTATTTTCCTAATTTTTATCAATTATCATACAATTTTCAAAACACTTGTCCATGTTATTCTTTGGATTATTGCAATACTTGATCCAACTTGAAGTTCAAATATGCTAACAACCAACTAATGTAGATAGTAATTTGAAGAGAACAAATCTTCTCTATTATTTTTAATTGTGGTTATAAAATCTAATTTCTTACCATTCAATATTTTGTATCACATGTTACTCAATGACTTTGTTTCTATATCATTTAATTGTCATATTTAAAAAGACCAAAAGAGCTCCTACAAAGATGATTATAGACGTTGCAGGTCCTTTATCTAACCTTCAACCCTACTTGAGTAAGTACATCTCCACCTTTTAATATGTCTTTTTGGATTTTAAGATGCTTAGGATTTTGAAATGAAATCCTTATTTTTATTATTTTCATGTACAATCATTAATCGTTCAATACAATTTAATTATCATAACTCATGTTTTATTAATACTGTGAAGAATACTAATTCTAATGTAGATGAAGAAAAATTATCATAATTTTATATGCCTCTAACATTAGAATTGGGTTTAAAAGATACTCTAAAAATTTACTCGCAGATCAATCATTTTTCATTGAAACTATTGAAACAGCTCTGAATTCAATATAGAGACTACTAGAAAATTTCAAATCATTGAACATGGAAGTAGTGTCCAATAAAAAAGATAAACCAGTGTAGTTGCTACGATTTTTTAGAAAATCTGGATTCATCGCAATCTTCGAATCTTTGAAGGCGTTGCTGGTATGGTTCTTGATTCAAGAGTATCGCCAACATCATCCTCTTTAACTTTCCTTTTTATTTATGTACTCTTTCCTTCTCATTTAATCATGTACAGTGTGATGTTTTGATTATGTGAAGTTTTCATTTTTTTTGTTTCCTTTTTGTTCAAAATAGACTCATTCTTTCTTGTATTCATTTTAGTACTCTAATAAAATAAATACATTTTTGGAAGAAAAAAAACACACACACTTGAGGGTAAATTTCACTTCTTACACAATTTTTTAATAACCAATAAAAAGTTATTTAAATATTCTTTCAATTCCAAAAGAATTAATTTTTATTTTATCTTAACGTCGGAGAACTTTTGAGTTGAAATTCAAGTTGGTCCCGAAATTTAAATTTTAACTTAAAATGGCCAATAAAATTTATATTTATTCAATTTAGATCCTCAAATTTAGAAACTATAACTTACATTGATTCTCAATTCCATTTTCGTTAATCGCGCGCTCACGTAAATTGTTAAATAGCACGGTGATTTGGGTTTTATTAGGAAATGATGTAAAAAAATGATTGTGCTTTTTATTTTGAATTTTTGGTGAACATGAATGAATAATGACTTAATGAAAATTGGATTGATGGACTAACGTGAATTCCTATTCCAATTTTTAGGATCTAAATTGAATAATTATAAATTTCAGGACCATTTTAAATTGCGATTTCAAATGTCGGAGTTTGAATTGAGTAATTATAAATTTCAAATGTCATTTTGAGTTTTGATTCAAATTTTAGAGACCAAGTTGTGTTTACCAAAAATATGTTAGACGAGAGACTCGAACGAAATCTCTATTAGGAGAAGGAGATAAATGCCATTTCAGATTTTGAGCTACAACTAATATCACTACTGTACCATTTACACGACTATGAAGTATAAGTATATTCTCCGTAAAAAAAAATTATAATTATAAGTATATTAAAGTGAGTAAAATAAAAAGTAATGATCAAATAATTACTTTTTATTTTACCAACATTCTTATTTTAAAATAAAATCTCAAAATAGATAAATGAACAAATAATAACTGTAGAAAAAAAAAAAAACAAATAATAACTGTCCTAAAAGGCGAAAAAAAGAAAAGTATCTAAAAGTTGGGAATGCATCCAAACGAGGCCTTAGCTAAGACGCTCATCAGTTTTCCCCGACGCCTTAGTGGCTGGACCAGTTCCCAGCAACTCTTTCCTCCGTCGTCATCGCTTCCTTCCTCCGCCGCAACCTTCGGCAAAGAGACCGGCTCATTCTTCTCTTGTCTCTTCTTAATATCACTCAGATCCATTTGCAAAGGAAACTTCACCGTTCCAAACATCCCGTTGTAATAGTTACGGGAACTGCTGCTCTTCCGGCACCGCCTTTCCACGCCGGACGGCGATCTAAGCAGGGCGGTAAATCCATTAGCCCGAACGGAGTTGTTCTTGGCCAAAGTCTCCGGTCTACTCAGCTCGGAATCCGGTCCGGTTTGACGAGTTATGAGTTTACCGCAAAAAACGACGTCGTTTGGAACGGTTGGGGAAATAGGTTTGGGAAACTCGAAGTTGGAGTGCGATAGAGGTTCAGTTTCAAGTAAATTCTGATAGTGTTCCATAATTTGTTAGTGGCTAATGGATTCACAGTAAGAGAGGAAATTTCAAATTTGTTTGAGGGGAAATTCGCAGACACACATATATATATAGCTGAAGACTTGAAGGTAAAAGAAAGGCGAAGAAATGGTGTGGTAAACGGTGATGACACGGTCATTTCTTTTTTCTATTTTGTGATAATAAAAAATTAATATATGCAGAGTAGGAACTAGGAATTATAGTGTTCAGTTATAAGAAGTAGAGCGTTTTTTCTAGAATAGAGATGGTAGGGGAAGTTGACTGGGTAATGTTTTTTCCGCGGTGTTTCCTTCAATAGCACGGCTACATAAGCTAAGCTATTAACTGATTCTAGAAAAGCAAGAAAGAAAAGGCCATCCACAGTTGCACTCTATTCAAAGCTATTCTAGAATCCGTTTCATCTTGTTTTCTTACAATCAATTATTTTAATTTAACCCTCCTTAATTAATCCTTATATACGGAATATTTTATACTTTTTTCTTCTTCTTTTTTTTTTAAATAAAAAGTTCAGGTGAATATAGCATCCATTTTTGTTTTCTCATACTTACACTAAATATTGGTCAATGTTATTTAATTTGAAAATCTCATTTTAAAAAAAATATAATATAATATTGCCTAAATATTAAAAAAATAGTGTATATTTTTATAAACTGAGAAATGTTATAGATAGTAGTCATAGTACTGCCTAATCTGTCCCAGCGAAAATGAGTTTAAACTTTAAACTGCCTTTTGCCGATAAATATATAGTTGTCTTTTAAATTTTTAATGTTATCCAATTAGTTCTTTCCAATT
Source organism: Stylosanthes scabra (assembly GCA_036250425.1). NCBI lineage: Eukaryota > Viridiplantae > Streptophyta > Magnoliopsida > Fabales > Fabaceae > Stylosanthes > Stylosanthes scabra. The sequence goes on along the minus strand of JASCZI010181293.1, from coordinate 61,742 downwards.
CTAACATTACTTTAGTGATATTTATAGCAATCATTCTATATAGCGAATAAATTTTTAAACAATGATAATAAAATATAAAAACTTAATAAAATAAAAAATTTAATTTATAAAAGATAAAATTTAAATAAATAATAATATTTTAAATTTATTAATTAATATTAATTATTAAAATATTAATTATTTAGACTTTACAATCATACTAGGTAGTCAATAATTTTTTTTCAATGATAATCAATAAGAGGTAAGAGCAATCGATAACCAACTTGTAATATTTATATTACAATTTACTGATTATTAAACAAAAACATATTCATAACAACTACACAAGTTGATACATTAACATTAAAATTTATTTCATCTCCCTAAATTCTATAATCTATTCTATTCTTTGTCATCAATATATTCAAACATGATAAGACCAACCTTAAATATCTATATTCTTAGAAGACTAATTTCAATTTTCTATTATGTTTTAAACGTTATTTCACTTGTTTGGGTTACTAGAACCTTTTGAAGTGAGTCTGAATAACGTCGTCATTCGGTTCCTACGCGTACCTTACAAGTGAAAAAAAAAAAAAAAAAACATAGAAAGTCCAGTTATTTCTAGACACACGAATACGATAGGGCACATGAGAAGGGCAACTGGCAACAGAATGTGAAGGTTGGCAAACTGTAATTTTTGTGTGTGTTAATTTTAAGGTTACTCTAATTAAAATTTTAAAATTTTTTTGTCATAAAATAGATGTATTTAAAAGTTAAACATTTTAATTTGAATACCAATTTTCTATATTAATTTTTTTTTGTATTTTTTTAAAATATTTTTTAGCTAATTTATTTTTAAAATTTTTTATTTATGAAACAATGCTACATGTACAGTTTATAATTCTAATAGCTAATCTAAAATTATAAGCAAGTCACGTATATCTTGGTTGATTAAAATGGTTGTAAATTCTAGAATTTAGTGCTCCAATATGTACCTAAGACGACGGGTGGTACTTGCAAAATCACTTCTACTCTTAAACAAAAAATAATCAAAATTAGAGTTAAATTAAATGTAAAATTAAAATGTGAGCTTTTTTAATATTCGTGTGTTATTTATAAGAGTTGTTAAACACAACCACTAAGAGTGATTAGCTATTATTAAGAGTAGTATAGGTGATCAGATATGATACTAAGATTTTAGGAATTCAATTATTACTTCATGTGCTCGGTCAATTAAGTAAGATCTATTGATTATAACGGACTTAAAATTGAATTTTATCGAATTTATAAATAATTCACTATGATTGAGTTATAACTCCGTGAGCTATTGTAGATGGATCAATTATTATATTCGCATTAAATTAAAGTGGAAATTTTATTTTTCAATAAAATATTAATAACTTTTAGATGAATATAATTTTAATGTTATTAAATTCATAACAATTATATTTTTATTGAGAGTCGGCTAACTTAAAAGAGCTACCAAGCAAATAATTCTAACAAGTGAAAGATTATGATCGATAAAATATCGAATAAAATGTGTCACAAAGTAAAATTGTCAGGACGTGAGTGCTTAAAAAAATGCTGTGTTATGGGTTTCTAGAAATCAATACCTATAGAGAAAAAGAGTCTTTCCTTAGATTGAGCAATACCTAAACAAAACTTTATAAAACTTTGGCTTCTCCTATTGTATAGGTTAATTTTTGTGATAATAATTCTCTTAATTATCTTGTAGCTCGTAACAATATACTAATAATATTTCTTAGTTATTTAAATATACTAATATAGTTGATGGCTTGAGTCTGCTCATTATGAAAGTGAAAGTATCCAAGGAGTTTTAAAAATGTCAGAGCAGTAAAAATTTAGGAAACATAATGAACTGTGTGTTTTCTACTCTAAGAAATGATTAATTATTTTAGAAAAAAATATTAATTATTTTTGTTTATTATATGTGTATATCAGCTATTAATATATATTAAAATATTAAAATATATATTTAATTTAATTTAATTTTAGTGTGTATTTTATATTTTAATATGTATTATATATTAATGATTAATTTTGATGACTGATTTTGATATCCTAATGAAAATTTTGATTTTTTTCTAAAAATACTAATTTAGCAAATACTTATTGGGGGCTTTAGAAAAAATAAAAAGTGTAATGCTCCGTTGAATTTTAAATTTTGAATCCTAAATTGGTAAAGTATTGTTTATGTAATATTTGCAAAGCTTCAACAATAATTTACCCTTAAATTTAAAACATTGATATGAAAAATAAAAGGAAAAGTATGAAGATTTAAAATTTGTTTATAATTAATTCATAAGGAGTGTAGTGTGTTATCATACTTGTGTCGAGATATATTTCTGAAAGAAAAACCCTAATTTCGTTGAAAAATCTTGTGTTGTCTGATTCTATCTTAAACTCAATCTCTCGTCTCAACGTTTTCTCCTTCTCACTCTCAAATCCCATTCTGAGATTCTCACTCACTCACTCACTCACTCCCTAACTTCTCTGTCATCGCTGAACTCACCCACTTTGCTGAGTAGTATCACAGATGGATCGGGAGTGGGGTTCGAAGCCAGGGAGCGGCGGCGCCGCCTCCGCTCAGAACGAAGCCATCGACCGGCGGGAGCGTCTCCGGCGGCTTGCTCTCGAGACAATTGATCTCGCCAAGGATCCTTATTTCATGCGCAATCACCTTGGAAGGTAACCAAGAGAATAAGAAACCCTAGTTTTCCTCTGTTGCGATTCTCAGTGAATTGAATTGCCTTGTTTTGTTTCAGCTATGAATGCAAGCTTTGCTTGACTTTGCACAACAATGAAGGG
>JASCZI010181293.1:47552-58921 GCA_036250425.1 Stylosanthes scabra | reverse complement strand
ATTTGGCGAAGCGTGCTGCTCGTGAGGCTAAAGATGCTCCAGCTCAACCTCAACCTCACAAGCGCAAAGTTTCCGTTCGCAAAACAGGTTTATTTATTTATTTTTTAATTCTAAGCCTCAATCAGAGTAGTATATATCTAGTTTAGTCACTTACTGATAGCAATTTATTAACCAAATCAGTCTCTATGTTAGTAAATTAAGTACTGATTGAGTTGCGAGCATACGATTTTAGGAAATGATTTGACTACTAGAACACAATGTTAGGGACTACCTTAACAATTATTTTGAAAAGAAGAATATAATAACTAAATTGAAATATCTGGTATTAAAATGATACTGAGTTTGGGTGACAATTTTGATTGATTTATCTTGAATTACATTGTAACTAAGGGTACATTCCATTCTGCATTAGCAGTCGCAGGCTGTAGGTTTTTTCCCCCTTCCGTTTTTTATGGACTGGAGCAGTTGTAGTTGTATGTAGTATATGAAAGTAACATTTGGTGTGATGGGATGTTATAGTTGTTTGGAGTAACAATATTTACAGGGACTAACGAAAGTTGAGGATGATGGTGGGGTTGAATGGCTTTTTATGATCTATATAATGCTATAGTGTTTATCTGTTTTGATGACTGAAGCTTAGGGATATCTGAATCTGAAGACAATTATTTAACATTTATGGTCTCAGAGACTGGTCAATTTGCCATTGGATATCTTATAAAATTCCAGTTTTCATTGACATCTACTTAGGTAGAACTTACTGGTCTTTGATTGTAAGAGATAAAGAGTGGACTGCTGAAAAATCAGCCTCTGTAATCTATATGGCACCCTAGGCCCGTAGTTTCCAAATCAATTTTATGGGGCCAAATATTTTCTTTACATATTTTGATGTGGCTTATATGGTTTATGAATACTAATTCAGCATACCTAGTGAACGGGATAACTTCATGACTTAGGATTTTCTTTATAGCTGCGTTGTGATTGATCAGAATACAGGATTTGTATGCATGCCTGTTTGTGGGACTTCATCTTATTATTTTCTACATGATATGCTATGGAATTATTGGGACGATATATTATAAAACAACACAAATGTGCTCTGCATAATTGTGATTATAATGATGAATGAGATGATATTATTCCATTTAAAGTGTCTTACGTACTATGAGAGTGGCTTTATACAAATTGAGATGGTTGATTTTTTTCTCCAAAAAAAAAAGCAGAAAAAACGTCTATTTAACATGAGAATATAATGCATAAATATTTTATGTTTTGGCAGTCAAGATTGGTCGGCCTGGATATCGAGTGACAAAGCAATATGATCCGGAGACAAAGCAACGATCTCTGCTTTTCCAGGTATTTTTCAGAATTATCTTCTTTGCTTCTTAAGTCCCCCTTCTGCCTTGTAACTTTCTAATTTATTATTTTTCTGACATTTTATACAGATTGAATATCCTGAGATTGAAGATCTAATGAAGCCAAGACATCGATTTATGTCTTCTTATGAACAGGTGGGACTGTGTTATTTTATTCGCTTATCGCACTCTATCCTTCTGTGTTAGGAAGTCCATGTTGTGCATTCATTTTGTCCTCAATGAAACCACGGTCTAATTTTTTTCTGTGTCTCCGATCACATCTTTACCTACAGAGGGTGCAACCATTTGATAAAAGATATCAATATCTTTTGTTTGCCGCTGAACCATATGAAATCATTGCTTTCAAGGTAAATCACTGCTCTTGTTTATCCATTTTGTCTTTTTTATTTTTAAGAATTTATTGAACTGTGATTGGGCCTCTGTTGGTGTTGAGTTGTGGAAATTCATTTTTTGTTGATTAATCTGTATTTTCAGGTCCCTAGCACGGAGATTGACAAATCTACACCAAAATTTTTCTCACACTGGGACCCAGATTCAAAGATGTTCACGGTACACTTTCCTCCTGTTTCCCATGTTTTGTTGAAAATTATTATGAAATTTCATATTTTGTGTGAGATTGGGAATAATTTGATATTTTTTCGTAGGGAATGTTACCTGGCTTGTAAAGCTAAACAGAATTATTCTACTAATCTACTTCTAGTAACTAAGTCTGTTAGTACTTAGTAATAAGTCAGTAAATTAGGATATCTGTGATGAAGGTAGTTGGCACTCGGCAGTTATCAGGTGTTTGCATGTGCATGGTATTAACAGATTCAGTTAGTGCTAGCTGATGTCATTCACAGAATGAGCTCCCAAACTCACTCTCTTTTCTCTGCCCTCGCACTCTCTCTGCACACACACTCGCTACTATCACACCACCTTCAATGGGGCACCGGGGAAGTGATTTGGGAGCATTGAATTAATTATAGCTTTCTTACCCTGTTTTTCCGACGAAAAATTAGAAGCAGAACCCATAGTACATGTGGGTTCATATGGTGTGTGTTCGACGATAGTCAATTTTTGTCACCTGGCATTGATGTTGAAACTGGTATTTTTATGCAGCTACAATTGTATTTTAAATCCAAGCCACCAGAAGCCAACAAACCACAACCCCCATCTACAGCCAATGGTACAGCAGCACCTGGTGTTCCACCAAGACCCATGCCCCCGCCACCTCAAGCTCCACCACCACCACCTCCTCCTCCACAAGGGCTACCTCCTGGTGCACCTATCGGAAATCCTCCTAGAGCGCCTCCACCTCCGATGCCGGGATCATTGCCACCTCCTCCTCCGATGGCAAATGGTCCTAGACCTGCACCTCCTGGTGGAATGCCATCTATCCCACCCCCTCCCCCAGTTGGCAGCGGCACATCAGCTGGTTTTAACATGGGTTCTAGGCCGCCGTCAATGCCACCACCACCCCAAGGTTTCCCATCCCAACAAATGCAGAATCAGGGTGTACGACTGCCTCCGCCTCCCCCTAACATGGGACAGTAGGTCAATGGTAGAGGCGAAATTGCTAATTGTTTGAATTGATCAACAACTCTTGCAGATGCTCATGTTTGTTGATGACCGTAGTTGTTGATATTGGAGCTGGTGCTTAGTAGCGGACTCCAAATTAACAAGGCGTTGTTCATTGTCTATTTTGAATTTTCAAATTAAGATGTCATTGTACTGAGCCATATGGTGGTTTGTTTTGTGCCTTTCTGGTATATGCCATATAATGTACCGCAAACTTAGATTCTCAAATTGTGTGTGGTCAGAATTTTTCATTGGTTTGAATGGCAAAAGTAGCATTAGTCATGCTTTTGACGTGATGGATCATCTTTGATGTAATTTTTGTAAATTCTGCTAGCTATTCAAAACTATTACATTTTAAATTACCTGTAAGTAAATATATCTTAAAGGCAAGGCGTTAGTTGGAATTTTGTTCGACTTTATATATTGAATCGCAAATCCATAACAATATTGATTTTGCAGTTATACTTTGATTTCAAATAGAATGCATGATGCTAAGTTTGGACATATCTCGGATTTAAGGGAATCATATGCACAATTTGCAACTTGGTGTGAATACTTTAATGAATATTTATGTGCTGATTCCGTACATTTTAGCTTCCCTAATCTCTACCTAACCTACCTTCAAAATTTAAGAAAATGTTTGAATGTGTTCAACACCAGTAATCCTGCACTACACTCCCCAACTTGTAATGACATTCAACTTGGAAGTGCTAGCTGGATGATGAATCGTGGTATTACCTATAATAGCCTCGCCCAGAGAAACCATCAGCTGCGCTAAACTATGCGGCGGCAATCCTTTGGAGGGGTTGATGGATTAGCCAACTTCCTAAATAACATCATTTGCAGCTGCAATTTCATTAATATCATGTGGTTTAGAGAACATCATTCGGTACATAGGGTCCCTCCGTTCCAAAACATGTCTTTCCCAATCTGACCTAATCCCAAACGGGTTTTCTTCGAGCCACTCACTTTGACTATGCACCAAATCAAGCTTACCCTTGCCATATCTTAAGAATTGTTCTTTCATTCTCATTGCTACAGCTTTAACATCAGATTGCAAAAAGACCTGGTTAACAAATAAAGTGCAGTAAGTCACTCCATTACTCTCTACTTGGATATGACAAACAATGATGTTTCATAAGTTACGCTATAATCAATAAAATAACAGTAGAACTCGTAAATATAACTACCTTCCCATCAGAAGCTAGAAGATCCACCACTGCTTCAATTAAAGATCTTTGCAGCATCCTCCATCTATGCTCAGGTTTATTGAAATCAGGGTTTGGACACTACAGAGGAAAATATTCCGAAAATTAAAATAGAGGCTTTGTAGTAAATGGATAAAGTAAGAAAACACTAGAATAAAGTTGTGCTTACTTCCAAGTCGCAAGTAATGATATACTAAAAATAGCTTATATCCTACATCGGAGCTGTAAAATATCGTTTGATTCTAATTCTTTCTCACATAGCTACAAGGGTAAGGTGTTTTTTTTTTTTTTTTTTTGGTATTTCAGTGGTTGACCCTTCTATTCTGACCTCATATTTTTCAGGGTGTGTAACAACTCATCAAATAAAATAAAATGAAGCTAGAGTTCACAATATAGCAAAATTGAAGCTTGACCTGTATTGAGACAAGAACTAACTCTCCTGGGTAAGTAGAAACAATTGAACGGAATGTTGATGTTGCATTAGTAGCAATAACGTGCCTACAACATGGAAACCAATAAAGCAAAACTTAGAAATCTAGACAAAAGAATAACATTTCAACTACAAAACAACTTGAAAATCCGCGACGCCTGTATCTTATGTCCCCTTAAATAAGCTCAAAATGTTTTAATGAGTTGCTTTACTTGGTAGTGGGATTGATTAAAGATAAATTGCATTCTATTGCGGTCAATTAAAAACTAAATCGATGCTTCTTCTATTCTACTTGGATAGCAAGAGTGTTACCCATTCTTTATGCCAAATTGATGAATAGAGTCCAAACAGCACAAAACAAGCTGAAAATGTTAACCGTTAAGAGACAGATAGAAGTATTGTATTTTGCAAGAAAATCACGGCAAAATAGAGGGGATATAGCGAGTAGGAACCTTTTCATTAATCTCCAAACCAAGGAAGTTTAAATCTTGCCTCCTCCTAGCCATTTCGAGAAGAAAAAGCCCATTACCTGTCATTTAAAGCACATGTAAAATGAGTCATCAAGATGTATCACTTTTGAAGCTTCCACTTCTTACAACAATAGTAGTGGTTGAAACTTGAAAGGATAAGTTCAGTAAACTGATAGTAAAAATCTAAGGATTATTTATTGACAAAATTTTCGACTAAGTACTTGCGTAATTTATAGTACTTGTGAAGTTATAAAATATATATGTTTTCATTTGCATAATTTTACAAATACTTGTATAGTAAACATTATACAAGAAAAATGTACCACTTCCTATATCAACAACCAGAGGCTGAGCAGGGTCAGAATAAACATCCTTCCAGTTGATTTCAAATGGGTAGGCCTGCAAAATATAAATCATAGGTGACAATAATATCATTGATGCAGAATTCTTTTTAATGCTTTGAGTTGCTAAAAGAAAGGTACCCATGGTCCTGGAACCATGTTTATTATTTGACCATAATATCAATATCGTCTTAACATGCTTAAAGCTTAACTGCATTTGTGGACCATATTTTTTCAGTTTCAACTCATAGCAGCTCATGTAATACACTTGATATCATTTGTGTAATATATTCGAAAGAAAGTGAATATGAAGGAATGGTTTATTACTCTGTCTAGAGCCATAACACCAGGGAGGCTTCTTCCTTTGAGAAATTCCCATACAACAGAGGCATTCTCAATCATACTTGTCGAGGACATCGAACTACTTTCCTGCCTCACTAGTTGACAAGCCATGTTCCCAACCACGGTTATGTTACAGTTGCTTTGGCTCAATTGTACCAGAGTTTCCACCAATTTAGAGGCCTCATTTGTGCACTTATTGGAATCAACAAATTTCACTGGACCAATCCAAAGAATTTTCTGTATTGTTTCGAAATAGAAAATGTTTTATGATGCCACATGCCCTCATGACATTTAGAACAGAAACAGACGTAGAGTACAATGTATTAAAATGAAAATATCACCATTTATTATCAACTGGATGTTATTGATTAGAAGCACAAATTTGAACTAAAATTAGCAGAAAAGCCAAAGGCATGAAATATGCCTTTTAACAAATTATCCATCCTATAAGCCACATATAAGAGATCGATCCAGATGTCTTACAATGATATTTTAGTATGATAACTATAAGAAAGTAAACCAACAGCATCTTTTGCTTGTACTAGACTCTACACAAATCAAATTGCTACATACCTTACAATTTGCAAGAGAGGAACATATTTCATCCAGTGATGCAGGTCCAAGGTCAATAGGCACCCAAACTAGGTCAAAATAAAATTTGGATCAGTTTTATTTGCTGGAAAAGATCATGTCTCAGACTCAATATCTAAATGTCACAACCACATTATCAATTTGATGAAAAAAGCTCACCATCCGAAATTGCATGAGATGGAAATACTTGCAATTGCTTAGGATCAGATTTATTCCTACACCAAAAATCTTTTGGATACAGAATCTCAATATTTCTATCGCGAGCAAGTCTAATTATATCCAAGGATTTATTAAATGACTTATGATCCACCAAGTTCAGAGGAACTGATACTCCTAATGCGTGCATTACTTGAAATGACATCATTCCTACGAAGACAAACCCCTGGCATCTGGAAGCTAGAAACACAAAGGAAGCTGCTTTATCATAGAAATTGCCCCCTCCAATCTGGATTGAATAAGAAACTAACAGTGAAAATTTATGATTAATACAAGCCATCTTGAATGGAAGAATTGTCTCTGACTAATGCTACATCAGTGGCCGAGACATACAATTGCAAAATATGGTTTCGTATTAGCTTCTGCAATATTCTTCAGTATAGAAAGCCTCTCCTCAAAGTGAAAACCAGCTATAGAAGCATAACAGAAACGAGTAACACCAATGGTTGACGCCAGAACTTTATGAGACAGGGAGAAGGAGTCATTGACAAAGATATCAACTCCTGATGATAATTCAGTAGCAAACTCCAAAGAATTGGCAACTTCCTCTTTGGAATCAGAAAGATTCTCAAGCAGATAAACATTCTCATTCTCGAGGTCTGTAATCTTTGATGGTTTTTTACAAGAAATGGCTTGGAGCGGAACAACTTGTATTTGAAGAATTTCTGTCAAAAAGTCTGTAGAAAATACTATAAATTATGTAATATAGAAGGTCACCTATATCAAAGAAACCATCTCTGAATTTCTTCCCTCATGTTAATTACATCTTAGCACTTAAATATTAAATAATTGTTTCCCACCATTGTCTCTGTTAAGAAAAAATGCTAAAGCTTCAAATTTTCAAATAAAAAAATATTATAAGGAAAGGATTAATGTACCTGCAACTGAAGCTTGACAAAGAATCTCTGAAGTATTCATGTCCCAATCACTGACCAAGATTACCTTTGCTCCCACATCATATAAATATTTAATAGTAAACCTTGCATTAAAATCTGATTGAATCTTCTGGCTATTCTCTGGCTTGAGTAATATGTTAGAATCAAATCTGACCATGACAACTTTTCCAATAAGCTCCTCCCTAGGAAATTCTCCAAGAGTTTGTATATGAGGAATACCATTCAACTCTTCTCCGTTACTAACATAAATCTAAAAGCAAAACCTTTATACTCAGAGCCACAACAAAACCCATTCTTGTAAGAGAGAGAAAGAAGAAAAAAAAAAAACACCAAACCTAGGCTACAACCATTGACAACATAACTCATTTTAACTGGTTATATGTGATAACATCGAAACTCGGCCTATGTTTTACATAGCCGATCCCAAGCCCGGATAAACGAGGAGGGTTGTTTGGCCTGCAACAACCAACGTAAAATAGGGGCACATTCCCATTCACGGCCATGGCGTAATGACGTCTTTTGGACCATGCACGGTTGTGTTAGGCGTGCGACAGCCAACGTAAAACTGTGTCGCATCTCAATGCATAGACATGACGCAATGACGTCTTTGATTCATGTAGCCAACCTCACCTAATGGGAAAAAGGCTTACTTAAGTTAAGGATATGTGTGTGTCAAACTTCATGAATTCGTAATCTACCAGTGACTATGCCTAATTCTATGTCTCAATCTCGCAGTCACTCTTCCCCTATGTGCAACTCATCTGGAACAAGAAAATACCAATTTTCCATTGAGAATGCATTCACTAAGATCACATCTTGTTTGGCTCTCATATTTTAAATGAATGGTGGGAAATCACACATGAAATTTGACATAAGAGAATCCTTTCTTGCTTTTCTCTATATGCAATCAATTGTAAACTAAAGTTTGAAGAAAATGAAACCAGAAAATGTATCACCTTATGATTGAGTGAGCTCTCAGCATGACTTGCTAACTCCCCACATCCTGTAAAAAATAACATCAAATAAGACGCAATCACAAATAATAACAATAAATAATAAATGAATAAAATAAACCTTGCAAAGCGAGTGAAGGAGCATAATGCTTATGAAATATTGGGAATTTAGTGGTATAAGAGCATGGTCGTTGCTTAAGCAAGTTGGGGAAGTCATGGGAACTTAATTTGTTAAGAAAGAATGTTCCATGGAGTAGATTAACGTGTGCCATCACTTGAAGCTGAAATTTGAAAGAGCATTATCTCTCTCTTCTTCTTCTTCAGTTGCTTGGAGGCACAAGCGTGGATAAAGCTACGCGGTCTTAAGTTCTTAACTGGTCTAACCGGTTAAACCACTGAATAAGAGGTTTAGAGATCAATTGGATTAATCCGGAATTCCCGATTCAACTAAAATAACCACACTATAACAAATAATTAAATAATATATAAATAAAGAATTATAAGGATTATTTAGAAAAAGTAATCTTAAAATAATTTAAAAAATGTAATTTTGGTGTCTCGAGTTTAAAATTCTCAAATACAAATGAAATTGTCATAACTCATAATTTTTGAAGTGGAAAATAGCAGAATATGAACGAAAAATTAACTATAGATAAATGTATATTTTTTTGGTAGAATAGATAAATGTATTTAACTTTAATAAATCTGGATGACTAACTTAATTGAGTATTTTAATTTTTTTTCCACGGTATCCCTTATCTCGACAGGTCAATGACTAATTTGTCGCGAACTTACGGTGGTTGTTGCATTTACAGGGCAGGATCCGAACCTCCGACATTTGCTTAAGCAGAGCGTTACTAGATCAACCATGCTCCGCACTTGCTTAATTTTTTTACTTTTTTTGGGTATATATTTTTTTAAAGCTTTTGGAATACTTTTACTCATGGTTTTGGTGGCCTCATTTTTTCTTAATACAAGTAAGATTGTAAGGGGCCCATATTGAGCCCAAAATGCAGCGAAACTTGAGAATCAAGAAAAAGACATGACCCAGACCAAGAAAAATAAGAAAGAGAAAGACGCGACCGAAAAAAAAAAAAAACGAAGAAGGAAAAGAGGAGAAAGAGAAGACTCCGAACTAAACTCTGAATTCTGAAATCAGCCATGGATTTGTGATTCATTTCATTTCAGCTGCACTTGCTTGTTTTGAATCGTTACACTCTACACTCTTCAATCGTTCATTGGATTCCCTTAACGATGATGTCCCCAAACAAATTCCCGCCGGATCGAGGCTCTCCTCCTCAACCTTTGAGGTAAAATTGTATCTGAAAAAAAAATCCTAAAATTCTCCCCATTTCTCTATTATTTTGCTTTTGGATATGCCTATTATTTAAACGGTTATTTCTAATTTTGTGGCAATATTTATTATTATTGTTGTTATTATTGAGTTTTATCCTAATTTTCCATTGGAGTTGTGACAATGCAATAGGAGATTTTAGCTTTTTAGTATGCTAATGCAATAAGAACTCGGTTGTAGCTTCTGGTTTAACTTTTTTTTTTTTTTTTAATGATTATTTCAACCAATATTTACCATGCTGTATAATATGTTCTAGGTTAGTTTGAAAGTTCTAAGTAGTCATAGAGTAATAATGGGTGAGATTTTAGATGATAGTTTTGTTTTTCCCTGAAATAATACACTTTTAATCCAATGCCATATATGGCTATATTATGGTTGTTTTGTGTTTGTGGTTAGCAAAGTGCTAGTATGTTAATGTGAAACATTGACACACCAGAAAATATAATATTAGGAATCAGTGTGTATTGTGGACAAATTTGGTGTATCATTTATTGTAGGAATGACATGACTATCTAGTTTTACCCTAACTTGCAGACAAAATTATTAAGAACAACTTGGATTTGAATGGTGTGTTTATGAATATGGTTTTTGATAAGATACAAAGATGTAGTTTGTTTTGTGTAGTTGATGCGATGTGGTAGCGAAAAGCTTTGCTGTACTCAAGAATTTCCGAGTCTAGTAACATTCTACAATGCCATATTGATTAGTGACTGGGTTTGTCCTTAGTGTGCTGATGATAACTTTCTGTTTGTAGACAAACACCATTGCAAATTATTCATATTGCTGCAAATTTCATGAGGATATGGTCGATATACACCATGTATCGCTACTTAACCCAAAGTGGAGCTTCGGTTGTTCTTTTCTTGTTTGCCTGCATAGCTCCGGCATCAATCCTGTTTTTGATTTTGCAAAAGCCTTGGAAGGGCAGACCACTTTCTAATACACAGGTAGATTTAATTTATTTTCAGCAGAGTACTACAGATTAACCAATATATTCAATATCCAAAGTTTATAATGATATGAACAGTCCTTGACTAGTACCATTTGTTTTTCAGGTTGTGCCATCTATAATAAATGGTGCTATAACAGCACTGTATTTTGTCTTGTGGGGAAAGGGACTGAGATCATGTGGACCAGTTAGGTTGGTTTTAGTATTTTTGAAGAAAAATTTTGTTTGTAAGATTAGTGTGTCAAATGATTAGTCTTAACTATTGCGTTTTACTCATGCAGCGTCTTGAATGAAATTCATTCATGTAGATCCCTGATTAACTGATTACACGTTGTCATTGACCAATTGATGTCAGCCACCACCATTATGTAGTTATTTTTTCAGTATATTAGTATTGGCATGTTGACTGATGGTTGAAACGACAGAAATGTTTTTTATTGTTTATTTTATTGTATTGCTGTTTTATGAATTTAACGTAGTTATTATCCTTCTTACTAATTCAGAGCAATACTGGCTGAGTATTCCGGTGCTTTCCTTGGGGTACTATCTGCACTTTTATATGGGAGGAGAAGCAATTTGTGGAAAAAGGTGAAACTTTCAGATTGTAACATTCATAGATATATTGTACAAATGTGTCCCAAATGAATTAAAAGACTTATAATTTTATGCAGTAAGTTTAACATCTA
>JASCZI010181293.1:17196-47542 GCA_036250425.1 Stylosanthes scabra | reverse complement strand
ACCAGATAGGTGGCCTAGTTGCAATGTTGGCATCTCTATACCTGCTTTCTGAAGGCTGGGCTACAGCGACATATTCTCCATTCTATATCCTCATTCAAATTTAGCTATTTTCGCCCTTTTTTATTTTATTTTATAAATTATCTAGTTTTACTGCCAAAATATCTTTCGTTCCCTCTTTTACTTGTCTCACTTTTCCAGATTTTCATCACTCTTTCATCTTATCCATAACTGTTGTAAACTTAACTCAATCTCACCATGGGAGGATAGAGAGGACTCAGAGGCTCAAACTGAACAAGCTTTGGGCATGAAGCAAATGCTAGTTCCTATTTTGGCTGGAATCCTATCAGCCCTCAGAAGGGTGATAGCAAGGCGTGTTTCAATTAAGGTAGTAACATTAAATAATAATGTAATTGCAGTTACTCTGTATGGATCTTACTATCTATCACTGGCACACTGATCGTTTTGTTTTCAGAATCAACTTAAAAGGCGGCTTCATGCTTTAACAATTGCCTCTGCAACATGTTTTATGTTTCCTATTGCCATGTTGGACATGATTGTAGTGAGTTCTATGACCTGTTTCTGATTATTTGGTCTAAGTTCAGTGGGCTTATGTCTTGATGTTTGACAATTATCTTTAACCCTTCTTTCCATCTCTTTGACTATCCAGGGTTCACCTTCTGGAGATAGTGGAAAGTTGCCATTCTCTACTTGGGCCTTTTTGAGCACTATTTTCTTTGGAAACATTGTGATATTCTATGCTGACAGTATAGCAGAAGAGAGGTATATTGATCCTGTAACCATAGTTCTAATGGATAAGTGAATGAATGAACAGCACACTTTCATGTTGCCAGTCATTTTTTATATGCTCCCTAGATTGTTAGACAAGGTTCTACTAGCTAACTATTGATTACTTGTAATTGAGCCGTAATTTTCAGCTCATCTTATTGGAAAATTGACTTCAATTTTCAGTTATTAATTTAGAGTTCCATGTCTAGGAGATAATTTGCTTACTTTGTCTGATTCCATTCAATGTTTAAACGATATTGGTTTTTCATATCTGGTATGGTGAGTTTTAAAGTAATAGGATGAGAGTTCTGTGTGGTGTACATTAAGATGATGGATTTTTTAGGGTTCCCTTTGTGGTTCTGATTTCTGAAACAACTGAAAAGTTGTATTTCTGTTGTAGATTGCACATGGTTTTCTCCTCACCAAGACATCTAACTGTAGCCGGTGTATGCATCATAATCATGGAGAATGTGTACAAGATGGATTTTTCTCTCACAGGCTTCACAGTTTGCTGCTTAATATTAGGTTTCGGTATGTTCAGTCATTATTTTTAAATACAAACATTCTTACCTAATTTTATTTTCATGGAATTTTTGTAGCAATGAATCTGTTTCATCATCTTGTCTGTTCTAATTATTTATCACTAGGTTTGCACTTCAAGTAGTTGTACTTGTATGTTAAAATAACCACTTAAGTGTAGTAGCTAGTTGTTGGAGTCATGAATATGGTGTACCATTTGTAGCTTGTTAGGTTTCTTGCTTCTAGTTCTGACTTGTAGATAACACGCCCTTGATAATGGAAAATGCAGCTAACTCATAAATGGCTTTTTCTGTTCTTTGATATCATACATGTGATTCATTTTTATGAGGGATTTTCCATCTCTAAGTTACAGACAGGCTGGAAAACTCTGGTACATTCATTGTGTTTAGAGACCACGTTTTATTTCTTAATTTTTTGCTTTCTTTCTCTAATATAAGCCCTAATGACGAGATTAGTACATGCTTGTTTTCCAAAGGTGCTTCTCTTACAAAATTGTTCATCCAAAAGAAGGATTGAAGTAATTTATTCCTTTTGAGTCTCTATTTGTGGATTTTCCCTGTTGCCTCTTTTCAGTAGAGTTCATTTTCTAGAAACACATTATATTTTTCAACAATCAGTTTTATCCTGAATTATTTAGATTTTCTTATTGCTAGTGTCTGTATGAATATGACAGTGGGAGAGTTTTGATACTTCAAGTACCTATGCGCCAGCAGTAACTGATATTTTAGGAGTCTTAAAATTTTGAAGAACTTGATATTTCAAATAACTTGAAAGTCGTTCTCATTATTAATGGCTTAAGTAATTATGTTTATTGAAGAGTAAGTGGATTTAGACTTGAATGTACCTATGTATCTATAAAAAGGCTTTGGTGTTATTTGTTTGTTGAAGTATTGGAGACAATTTGTCTTTAATCATAGTATCATACATACATATGGTGTTGTTGAGCTAACTCTGCACAGTATTGCATTATCTCAATGTGCATTGTTTCTGTCTTTCTAGCTTGTTTTTGTTAATCCTAAATCCTCCTGGCTTCTGCAATTAAATTATTTAGGGATATATGAAGCAACTTCATTGGATCGCAATAGAAAAGATTCAATAAAAAAATCAGATTTATCAAATGGGGAATTCGATAATCAAATCCAGATGTCATCGCTACCAACCTGAGGTGTGTATTTTAATCCTTAAAGCTCTTTTATTGTAAGGAGTGAATTTGTTGCATATTTTGTGCCCGTTGTTTGATTAATATCTAGATATGGAAGCTGAGATCACCTAGTGGAAAAGAGGGCTTCTTGTAATCTATTTATGTAAAAGTTTAATTGACCTGTGAAATCTACTTTAAGTTGATCAGCAGTTTTTGCAAGGTTCATTTCATATTTTCTTTAATTGACATTGATTTTAACATAAAAGTAAAAATATAATCAACATACATTCAAATGATGAGAATATATATGGATATGAACCAAGCATTATTATTATTATTATTATAATAAATCAAGGGTAAATATGGATACAAACAGATTGCAAATCTGCTTTTTACTGGAAAATGACGATATAATGTGGGTATTTGAATGGCGGTTGCATCTGTCTGAACAAGTCTAAATGTGGTTTTTCTTTTGCCAGGTAAGGGCAGACATGGCTTCAGTTGAAAACTTGAAATCATAAGCCTCTTTCCACGTCGAGTTCTGCCATCAGAGTGTCGCCGCCAATTTCATTCTGCGCACTTGTTGCACACAAGTTGTTCTTTCCCTGTGAAGATGCATTGTCTGCCACTTCTTGGGACTTAGGGCAGAGAGCATGTTATCTATCAAGTTCTATGATGATTGATCTGATCTTTGGGAGAATGAAGTACTTTTTAACCTACACAGACAGTTCATTATTTGGCTTCGTACAGGATCATTAGTCTGGCAGTTTTTTGGTGTAGATTAGGATTAATTTTCTGTCACAGAAGGGGAAAGGGAGAAAACATTGTGGTCCTGTTGGGAGTTCTTTGAATCTTGATATAAGGAACGCCCATGTATGTTGACTATACATTTTAATGAAAATTATTGGATCAAGCAGCTGAATTGCATTTGCTTTTGGAACACTTAAATATGTACAAAGTACAAACAGCATAAACAAATTTTCATAATTTTCTTTTCCTCCAAAGATAAGATATATTAATAATAAGGGAGATATCATATAAGATGAGCCCATCCAAAGACAAAAGCAAGTTCATAGTACAGTAGAATTTGAACATATTTTAAAGTAAGGTTCAGCTGGTACTGTATTTGTCTACACTTTAGTATCATGCAAATAATTGTGCCTTTCACTTTCAGGCTTAAATATATTTGTCCACAAGTTCTATGTAGTGTTCAAATGAAAAATTGACAAGGTTACTTGAAAGTACACTTCCTGCTACAGCTTATAAGTTGTAAACAATGTGATCACGCCTCTGTATTAAGGACTTTGATTGTACTTAAAAAACAAAAGACCCAATCCAGTCCTGAGTATTTTCAATTTGAACGACGTCATTTCTAATCATTCGAAAATCCCAATTCAATTCTCATCCATTTAAAAATTTGGACAAATAGGTTATTGAAATCGGTTTGTGAATTTAGAGTTTAGAGTTGATAAATCGGTTTTAAGGGTCTATTATGATTGAGGGTCGGATTGAGGTCTTTAGATCATTAGGGATGACATCGTCCAAATTGAAAATGGTTAGGAACCGAATTAGGTATTTACTTTAAAAAAAATATAGGATTATTCGGTACAGATATAAATGGTACAAATGTGGATTTTATTAAAAACATATAAGATCTACATCTATATTTTACTTTAATTTTTTTGAAATATAAAATATAAAATATGTATTATAAGAAAATGTCCTATATCTATATCAATTTATACATATAAAAAATAACTTTCCAAAAAATATAACTACCCCACCAAGTACTAAACCCTTCAATTAATGTTTATAATGATCATAACTAACCTTATGATGTTTCACCAATCCTTATTAAAATACATTAGTACGATTACCTCTTTTTTGGTGCTAATAGTTAGTGATTTTGAGTGTAAGGGTACAAATGATTTTGAAAGGGTCCATGTTGATGATTAGGTTTATTTTGTTTACTGCATTATAACTCTCTGTCAAATGCCAATCCTCAATCCTCATGTCTCACAATAGAAAAAAGTGTGTCTGAAACTTTTAATTGGAAGATTTTAAATGCGTCTAAGAAATTGGTTTTGCTTTAATTGGCTAGGCATGCATAAAAAAAATGGGCCTATTTTATTTCCCTTAAAAAGTAATGTGACAGCCTTATCCCAGATTTGAATGAACATTTTGCGCCAACATACAATTATACAATAGCACCAATCTTTGATTGCAACTTCACATTGGTGGAAGATCATTTTTATATTGGGAAGTATCAAATTTTCAATGTTTTTTTTTAATATTGATTTTTATTATTTAAAAATTAGATAAATTAGCTTTTAATAAATAAATAGACGATTTTTCTCTTTATCTTTTAGATTTTTAGATAATTCAATTTCTTAATTATCAATCAATTATTTTTCAAAAGAAATTATCAATTGATTTATCATTTTATTCTATCAGGAATTAATTTATTTAATATTTAAAAATCATAAATCAATTAACCTATTTTTTTTAAAAAAATATTTATCCATACAAAGGTTCTTAGAAATTATTTTGGATTGCACTCTAAATCTTAATGAATAATAATAATATAAAAAAAACTTAAATCTCTCAAACTTTTTTGGTTACAAAGTGGTGGTTCCTTTCCTCATACCAAAACAATGTCACACCTCACAAGTGACCAATGAGTAACACACACTTGCTTGTTGCTTAGCTTTGCTTTATGCCCAAGCTGAGCACAAACGAATACATGGCAACAAGAAAAGAGTCATTGGGGTGAGGATTTGTCATCAGCACTATCTGATACCTCAGCCATTATAGGAAATTCTTCCATATATTTTTTTAAAATATATATTTTTACAATTTTTAAAATATTTTTATGATATAAAAAATAAAAAATTATACTATATACACATTAAAAATCAAATATTAAACTAATTATATGCATAAGATATATATTAGAATATAAATACATATTAAAATTTTACAGCACTAAAAAGGAAAAAATATAAAAAAAATTGGTATATGTATTTGTTTTTTCTTTTAAACATATTTAATATTAAAATTTATATAAAAATTAAAGATAATTCGCTATATATTTTTTTAAACACATGTTAAATGTAATAAAAAGAAATATATGTTAAAAATATACGTACGAATTGTTGTATTCATTCTCTGCTAAAAGAAATAAAAAAAAATTGGTTTATTTATTCACAAAATCAGTCAAAAAGTTTCCTTCTCTTCTTTGGCTTCTGGTTTAGTAACATCACTCTCAAACAAAACAAAAAACACAGAATCCTAAACTAAGTAAAAAGTAAAAACACAATCCTATGTCCATTTTCCACTATTTTAAAGCTCCAACACATTCTTCCTTAAAAAAGAGAGATGATGGAGTTTATGAGTGACCCACCCGTTGTTTTCCTACACATATGGATATTAGGTGCAAAATGAAGAGCAAGTTTAGATTTTTTTCTGTAAAGC
Source organism: Stylosanthes scabra (assembly GCA_036250425.1). Classification (NCBI taxonomy): domain Eukaryota; kingdom Viridiplantae; phylum Streptophyta; class Magnoliopsida; order Fabales; family Fabaceae; genus Stylosanthes; species Stylosanthes scabra. The sequence continues at coordinate 41,601 of JASCZI010181293.1, read as the reverse complement.
TAGCTAGCGGTGCTTGCATAAAACTGAGTTTTAGAATCTGGGTATTTCATTTTCAATCTTTACTCTCTCTTGGTGAGGGTTAAAGTGGCTAAAGTTTGAACTTTTCTCACTTTTGGGTGGTGGTGACTGTGGTGCTTAAAGGAAGATGAGTATGTGAAGGTGGGTGTGTATCAAAGATCTTCTGTGTGGGGGTGGTAGGAATGGAACCTCCTAAGGGAATTTGGGCTTCATTGTGGAGTTTTATCTGCTTTCTGCCTTATTTCATTGGCCTTATGCTGCTAGGAACCATTAAAGGTGATGAATTTCCATGACTATGGCTCTATTCTACTTGGATATTTGATTTTAAAGTTTGATTGGGAAATAGTAGTAGTACAATTGTGAAACTCAGAAAGAGGGTTTCTCTTGTTGATTACTTTGATGAAATGCATTACTGAATATGGAATATCTCTGCATGCTTATTTCTATTAGTTTTGAGATAGAGATTGAAACTCTAGAGAAGGAATTTCTTGATCATTATTTTACAACATGTACCATTATAGTGGAACATCTATGGCAGTTCTTTCTCTTGTGTTTAAATAAGGATTTTATTTTGGTGGAGTTTAGAATCTTAACTTTTCCTTTAACAATGATGGGGGTGGAGATTAGTGTTTCATGCATGTATTCCATTTTGACATAGAGTTGTTAAATAACTGATTTTAATTAATCAATGATAATTTAACATACTTGTGTGCTGTTGTTGAGTTAATCATACTGTAACTTGTTTGTCAAGCTTTCTCACCAATGCTCAAACTGCAATATTACTTCAGGTTTCTTTCTCTGCCCATTGATATGCCTAATAATGGCAGTTGGAAACTCAGCTCTCATACTTGGTCTTTGGCCTGCGCACTGTATTTGGACATATTATTGCGTTGCAAGGTGTTTTTCTTGGCTTCCCGTGTCGCGGATTTGTCATAGTTAATTTGAGTTCTTTACTCTTTCCTGATACTGATTTCCCTTGCTTACAGAACTACACAATTAGGGCCTACTCTGAAGATTGTTACATGCACAGGTGTTCTACCAGTGCTGTTGGTTTTGTGGCCGGCGGTTGGCATCGTTGGGAGTATTGTTGGCGGAGCAGCCTATGGATTTCTTTGGCCAATTTTCGCTACTTTGAAAGCTGTAGAGGAAGGAAAAGAAGATAAACTTTATCACTGTTTTACTGTATGTTTTGTTCTCAAGTTAACAAAATGCTTGTTTGTTATTTGTCTTCTCTTCTGGTAATTCAATCCAAAAAAAATGATGCTGCATCCACAGGATGGTACATGGAGCACTGTTTCGAAGACCTTTGATATTGTCAAGGATGTAAAAAATCTTTGTTTCCATTCTTATTTTGATGTTATGGACGACTTGCGACTAGAGGGGCCTCCGAATGACAAATATTATGAGATCAGGTAGGTTTTATGTCCTTGTACTTCTCACTTTGGTTGTTATATTATCATATGTCTAATGAATTCATTGCTTGAACCATTTGGAATGATGGCGAAGTTCTTTGTTGTGCATTTTGTGTCTTAACTGTAATAAGGCTCTATATACCTCTTGGAGAGTCTGTTTTGGAAACTTGTAACAAAATTTTGACCCTTCAAATTTTGTTACTGGATATGGTGTTTTCTGTTCTGCTACATGATACTCTGGTGTGAAATCCGTGTTTACTTTTTTCTTTCTGATGCAGGCTGCATTATTTACTTGGTGCTGTCATAGCTGCAGTTCTTGGGATCATAGTTGATACGCCTGCTGTATCATTTATTGCCATATGCAAAGGTCCTTACATGCTATTTAAAGGGTGGAATCGTTTGTTTCATGATCTCCTAGGCCGAGAAGGTCCTTTCCTCGAGACAATATGCGTGCCTTTTGCAGGCCTTGCAATCCTTCTGTGGCCACTGGCTGTCATTGGGGCCATTCTGGCATCCATTATAACCAGTGTCTTTCTTGGTGCCTATGCCGGTGTCGTGACCTATCAGGTCAGCACGAAAATGTCAATTTATACATGTTGATAGTAAGACTAAAATTATGCATCCTTGGATCTGATTTGGGGATTAAATGTCTTCATTTGTTCCTTAAAATGCAGGAGTCTATCTTCTTCGGCCTTCGGTATATTATTGCAGCTTTATCCCTTTATGATGAATACAGCAATGACATGCTTGGCATGCCAGAAGGATCCTGCTTCCCTAGGTGTCTTTTTCTGTTATGCTCCATAATGCATCCTTATGACTCTATAGTTAATGCATTCTGATTTCTGACACGTTTTCTATTTGATAGGCCTCAATATCGGAAAAAGTCCAAAATATCGCGGACATTTTCCCATTCAGATTCCCTGTCGAAACTAAATCGCCTACAAAAGCCTCCTTCTCGAACATTTTCACTGAGAGATAATATTGTTGAGTTGAAACCACTGGAGGTATTCTTTTCAAAATTTTGTCCAATGATGCGTGACTCGAAAATTTCAAGTTCTGCGCGAGAGTTGAGCATTTGTTCTAAATGAATATTTGTTCATGACTAGTGTAGCTGTTTGATGGCTTGTTCAAGGACTGTTATAATGAAGCTGAATCACTGGTTTCTGAAGAGCTGATAACACGCGACGACATAGAAGCAGCCAAGTCTGGTAAAGGGAGTAGAGTCATTAGTATTGGTTTGCCAGCATACTGCCTTCTCCAGGTGCTCTTGCGATCGGCAAAGGCCGATTCCCAGGGTTTATTGTTGAGTAAGTGGCACACTTGTCCCACTTATTTTTGGTTTCTTCTTCTTTTTCTTTTTTGATATATATAGTCATAAGATGATTTCTCAATGTAGGTGATGGTACCGAACTAACTGGCACGAACAAGCCACAAGCGAAGATTTTCGAATGGTTAATTAATCCCCTTTTGATCATTAAAGAACAAATCAAAGCAGAAGATCTTTCTGTTTCCGAAGAGGACTACCTCGGCAAGTTGGTTCTCTTGAATGGTCATCCGGATCGGATAGAAAATTCAACAATAGCAGCTCCTGAATCTGACCTCAAACGTGCTGAACTTGATGCATTGGCAAGAAGGTATGATATAACTTTTTATAGAGTGAAATGAATTATGTAACTTATTGTGCAAGTTGCTTAATGTTACAATATTGAGACCAAAATCAATAGGTTGAAATGATAGCCGAGAACTGTTAGATGCTTTTAGCGATCATCTTCACGTGAGTAGTCACCATCAAAATTCGGTGAAATACATGAATTGCTTTTTTTTTTTCCCTCTGCCACTCATTTTGGTTAGATTGTTGTTTCTTAGGCTACAAGGAATCACGAAATACATGACAAGGCTACCGACCTTCAAGCGGCGCTTCGATGATCTGGTGAAAACACTGTCTCATGAGCTTGCTGAGAGACATGGAGGAGGAGGAGCATCAACAACAACAATCACCAGATCAAAGAGTGCCTTTGCTCGGATAATGAGTATGAAATCTTCCAAAGAAAAAAGAAGTAATGGTGTTGATGAGGCTTCTGAACATGGAAGAGATTCCGATATGGCATTGTAAGAAAGTAACCAATTAGCAGTTTTGCTCCAAGGATCATCTTTGTGTCTATAATATGTTTGTAAGAATAAGAATATTGTTAAAAATGGGTCCAATATAATGTTTTATATTTCAATCCATTTTTGCACTCGTCTTTATTTTTAGAGTTGCAATCGAATTTTATATATAGAGTGTGTGTGTGTTTAACTTGGATTTCCTTAAAAGGTAAATTACATCATTGTGAAATTATATCCGTTTTTTTTTACGATCATTCACCGTTTTAATTTGGTGATAACTAAGGAGCATTTTCTTTTTAAAATATTAAGTACAATTTTAAAATAAAATTAAACTTTAGGGATGATTTTAATTTTCAACTAAAATCGTACTTATATAAATTTTAAGAATAAAAATATAAGAAATTTTTTTAAAATAAATTATTAAAATGTTTTAATTCCAAAAAAAAACATAAAAAATCTTTAATTACTGAAATTCAATTTTTTTTTTATATTTTCAAAAAAAAATTCTTCATGATACTTTAAGAAAATCGTATCAAAATCCAATATCTAAACTCTAAAGCCCTTCTCAAAAAATATTTTAGCGGTTGGGGTATTTTTATCGCATTTTAAAATATTTCGAATGTATATTTGTCCTTAATAAATTTTAAGGTACTTTTATGGTAAATTTAATGATTTAGATATAATTTTTGTTGTTAACTCGAATATTTTAATAAAAGTTATTAAAACTCTTTTTATATTATTATGGTGTTAAATACATTTTTTTATGACATTGTGTTAAATAAATACATTAAAATATATTTTTAGTAAACACAAAAAAAAATGTATTTTTAGATCACAAAATTAAATAACAACTCAGAAAGTTGCAACGATTAGAATTAGAATGTTGAAAACTTCAGTTCAAGAGTTAACTGTATTTGGCGCCAACAACGTTCTTCTCATTCACTTTTCTTCATCATCATCATTGTCACACCCATTGACACCAAAATCACCATCTTCTTCTTCTTCTTCTTGAAACCAACATCATCATCATCAAAATGTGGAATTTTGAGTGTGATTGGTACTCTCCCAAAAGCCTCCTCAGCGTTCCCACCCATTATGATCTCCCAGGTGATCGCTTCATACCAAATAGGAGTTTGATGGATCTTGATCAAGCCCACAGTTTGCTCACAAACAGGACCAAGAAGATTCATAACAACCAATTCAATGTACTTTTGTTTCAATTTTCATGCCCAAGAAACATTTTTTTGTTGAATTACTTACTTTATATTCTTCTTCTTGTTCAGTTGATTAATTTATGTTCATTTTCATTGCATGCTTTTGTTTTTCTTTTCTTTTTCCCTCTGCAGGATGTGTACAGAAAGAAAGTGGCTGAGAAACTGAGTTTGGATTCAGAAGGAAATCCGTTCAAGATGCTGGTTTTCAGGGGAAGCCCCAAATCAAGTAGAAAATCCATTCGCCATATCGATGAGATTCGAGGGGAAGAGGCAATGGCCCTTCAAAACAGTTGCAATCCCCATATGTTTCGCAAATTGCCAAAGGTTCTTGTTCACTCTTTTCACTACATTTTGCATCTATCTGTCCTGAACATATTCTGATTGATTGGCTTCTTCATTACTGTTTTCAATGTAAAAGAGAAAAGATTGTTGTGCTGTGTGGTAGAATGCATATTTATTGAACAACATTGCATATATGCTAAGTCTCTAAGGATATTAGTTGAAGCAAAATCCTTGCAATAGTTTATAGTTCTTAGAGTCATACACAGAAAATAGAATTCGAATCAAATCCATTTATTTCTTCATTAGTTTCTAGATTTCTGATATTTACTTCTGGTTGAGTAAACTAAATAAATGTGAATGCAGGGTGAATCAAGGATATTGGATGCACCAAATATTAGAAATGATTACTACACAAACCTTCTGGACTGGGGGAAAAACAACATTCTAGCGGTCGCATTAGGCTCAGAAATGTACCTTTGGAACTCAGAAAACTGCAATGTAATTAAGTTGTTTACAGTCACTAACAACAATTATCCAGCTAGTGTTGCTTGGTCTGATGATGCGAAATCCCTCGCAATAGGATTTATGCACTCTAAACTTCAGCTCTGGGATGCTGAGACTTCAAAGCTGGTATGCACCTCTCTGTTACTATTTGGTTTATGAAGGGACTTGATGTACTTAAGTTTTGGTTCTTATGATGTACACTTAGGTAAGAAACCTGGAAGGTCATGATCAAAGGGTTGCAACCATTGCATGGAATAGTCATATTTTAACTTCTGGAAGCCATGACAAATCTATAATCAATCATGATGGTAACTAGTAACCCCTTTCAGTCCCTTTGATGTAATAAAAGCAATTGCGAATTGTGCTTATTTAACCCCATAATCTGTTCATGAAATAGGGCAGTAATATCATATCTTACTTCTTTTCTTTTGGTGTGTTGTTGTAAGCAGTTAGAGCAAGAAATGTGATTTCAAGGCTAAAAGCACACAAAGCAGAAGTCTGTGGCTTGAAATGGTCAAGCAGGGGGAACATATTGGCAAGTGGTGGCAATGAAAATGTAATTTATTTATGGGACTCATCAAAGATGAGTTCTTCCAAGTTCTTGAACTGTTTCAAGGACCATTGTGCTGCAGTGAAGGCCCTTGCTTGGTGCCCTTATGATTCAGATGTACTTGCTTCTGGAGGTGGCACACATGATAGATGTATTAAGATATGGAATGTGCAAAAAGGAACCTGCATTCGCAGTATAGATACCAAAGCTCAGGTAACATAGCCATTTCTAAAGTTTTCCTGCACCCAAAAATAAGTATGAAACTTACCCCTAAACTTGAACCATGTTATTGATCAATGCAGGTTTGTGGATTAGAATGGAATAGGCATCACAGGGAGATATTAAGTGGCCATGGCTTTAGTACAAGTGCAGATCAAAACCAACTTTCTTTGTGGAGCTATCCATCCATGACCAAAATCGGAGGTTTGGATCGTCACACTTCTAGAGTCCTGCATGTATCTCAGGTATAGATATTATTGTTAGTATTTTTCTCTAGTAATAGATTTATATGCTTGATTACAATAGTTTCTTATGGCTTATTGCAGAGCCCAAATGGGTTAACAGTGGTGTCAGCTGGTGCAGATGAGACTCTTCGCTTTTGGGATGTTTTTGGACCACCTGTTATTACTCATACTTCAAAGACTTCAAATCTAAGTAGTCTTTTGTCTCTTAAGATATCCCCAATAAGATGATGAAGGAAACAAGACAATTTTGTTCTCTGATTTTTGTGTAAATAGTTGTATCATTGATCTTGTTACAGCAGTAAGTTTTAGAAATTCAACATTGTAAATGATTCATTGTTGAGAAAAAGTACATAACATTAGTCCAAAATAGAATCAATGGAAAAAAGAACCAGAAGATCCTTAATTACAATTACATCCTTTGAATGAAATAAGAGCAAAGAATAATATATTTCTTCAAATAAAGCAGCAAACTAATTACTGGTAACTCTATTTTCAAGAATAGTGGCAAAATGTTCCATTGAGTGAATTATTTGGGAACATCATGCCCAAATTCTTTTCTTTGGTGCAAGATCTGAGGTCTTTATCTGATCTATCTTTGCTGCTACAATGAAATCATTCATGCTCAATCCCCCTGCAAAATTTTGAAACCATTTCAAGTGTCATTTTTTACCGTTAAGAACCTACAAGTCCATGGCAAATTCTTAATAATCTATTTCTCCTATTACTCTAGATTCTCAAACTCAATAATCTTTCTTAATTCTTGTACACAACCTTAAAAGACAAACATTGTCCTTGACTTGTTGTTCCAAGGTTATGTGACTTACCAATGGAAGCTGTCCATAGTTCAGCTCTAACTTGATTGGGTTGTTCCAAGTGAATATTTGGGAAATGGCTGGCAGCCTCTGCGACTTTAGAGATTCTGTTAATGAGTTCAACTCCGCATTTAAAATCTCTCAGTTTCCACAAGCATTGAAGCTTAAGCCCATCTTCTTCCTTCAATAGTCTCCAACCCACAACCTACATAAACCAAGAGAAAAATAAGTGTAATAAGCTGGAGAATGCAAGTGTACTTCTACAATTGAGTCAGAAGGAACTTGCTTGATCACTACATATCAAAGTTAAACCATAAAAATCAGTCACCATATTTGATACTATATTTATACATTTTTCACAAAATAATAATAATAATCAAAATTTATCGTAATAGAATAATCAAACATGTCACAGCAGAATAACTAAACATTTTCATAAACACTAAGCATGTATTCCTAATCTAATAAATAATAGCAAAATCTACTTTATGTAAGAAAATATATAAATGTGCGTTTGGTTTGTATTTTCATTTTATGTTTTCATTTTCAGTATTTTCTGTTTTCTGAATTTTGTGAAGGAAAAAGAGAAAACAATAGAAATAAATCCAGAAAACAGAAAATATTGAAAATGAAAACGCAAATCAAACGTTTTGCGTTTTTTTTTTTCTTTTCTTCTTTTCAATTACGTGCATTCAATTACGTAAAGCCACTTTTCAATGTTGAAAGAGAGATCAATTAAACTCCCTGAATATTACTATATTAACGAATTCCACCTTTATCATTATATATTATACATGTTGATCAGAAAAATGACATTAGCAATGAATGTATTAAGCTAGTGTAACAAGCAATAAGACAATGGAAAAACCATCCCTATAAAAGGCAACTACTTTGTGGAACAGTGATTCCAAGTTGAAACCTTTAAATTAGAGTGTAAAAGGCAATAAATAATTGGGGGCAGTAGGTGAATTGGTACCTTTCTGAGGAGGTTCTGAATATCTTCTTCGGACATGGGTGACTGAATAGGAGAAATGGGAGAGCATTGTTGCTGAGCAAGGGAGAGAGCGGAGATATTGGGGATGAGGATCCTGTGCTCAGTGTCAACGTTACCAATGACTTTGTCACCAAAGTTACTCTCCAATTCCGCAGGGAAAGGGTCTCGAGCACCGAAATCGCCCAAGAACTCGTTGGTGTTAAAAGCCCGAGTGAGTCCCACCGAAGAAGAAGAAGAAGAAGAGAATCCAGTTCTAGAAAGTGCGAAGCGTTGTGGTGAGGGGTTGTGAAGGAAACAGGGGTTCATGAAAAACACAAGGTTTGCAGCTGCCATATCTGTACTGAGTGTTTCGTTGGATAAGGAGGGAAGGATGATTCAATGATGGTGGACGAAACTCTTCTCCTCACTCCTAATTTTTTATATATATTTTTTCAAGGAGAGAAATGCTACCGCTTATCACAATTTATTATTTTTTAATTAAAAACCTTACAACCATTCATGAAAAGATTAAGACAATGATTATAGTAATTGAGCAGTTTGCTTAGGATCTATCAGTCCCAATTTGATAGGATACAATGCAGGTGGAGTCACACGTATGGACTGAACTGTCTGTTATTAAAATCATCACGAATCAATTTAATAATTAAAAATTAACAATTTTATTTGCACATTAAATTCCAATATCAAAATAAATAATACATATTAAAATATAAATATATATTAAAAATAAATTAAATTATACATATATTTTATATTTAATGTATATTATATACTAACGATTGATTTTAATTAATGATTTTAGTTACGGATATTAACGTGCACATATTGTAACTCATTAAAATCACCCAAGGAGTTGTTTAGTTTTTTCAAGAATAATAAGTTATCCAAGAGAGCTTTTACTCTAATTTTTTATCATCAACTTATCCTAAACTACTAGGATATCGCTAATTTAATTATCTAAGAGTTTAATTATATTTTGCACTATGCACAATAAAATACAATAAAAGATGGTAATGTGAGGTGATTGAAAATATTAAGTACTCATATCCAAACCTAAAATGTATGGGTATTTAATTTTTAGCTCATATTCAAATTTACGAATATATATTATTTCATATTTAAATTTATAGATATTTATAACATAAGTAAATTAAATTAAATTATCTAATAAAATTATTCATTATGTAATAAAATATTTCAAAAATATAACTAAATATAAATAATATATAATTATTCGCAACATAAAAATAATATAAGACTTTTAAAATATAAGAAAATTAAATTTAGAATTTTTTTAAATTAAAGTTATCAAAATAATTATTTAAATATTATTAAATATTTAAAAAATCAAACTAATTATATATAAGATGGGGCGAGATGAATAATAAGATAGTACTACTAGTACTTATAAACCATCTCATTGAGAATGGAAGAGGTCGAGAAGAAACGAATCAAGTCAAATTGACATCCTACGGAGCTACTTTGCACGCACATTAAATTCTCTACAAATTAAAACAATATCAGACAATTACATAATAATCTAATTAAGACTTAATAAGAGTATATATTAAGACTTACTGAATCTTATACTCCTATCAATTATACATTCCTAGGTTCTCAGAGAGTAATTATTGCTCTAACATTAATTCATTAATTAATTCTCTTCTGCATGACGATGCCATTATCTACTATTATTTTTTTTATTTAAATTTAAAAATATTAATAACATAGAAATTAAGTAATTAATCTTAAACTGACATGTGTCACCAAAAAATAATTCATCTATATAGTTTTAGAACACACGAAAATTCTCTTTCTTTTACCATTAAGTTATTACATGGCCTCTGCTATATGCATATCTTTCAATTTCATATTATTTTTTTAATAATATATTTTTAATAAATTTATTTTAACAAATCAATAAGTCTAAAGTATTTTCGTACATTTTATAAATATTTATATTGATTATGTCATTATGTATTTTCTATTTATAAAAAGACATATGATTAATATAACCAACTATTAGCAATAATGTGAGTTCATCAACATATCGAATTGAACTTCCAAAAATAGATATTAATAACATAAAAATTATTAATTTCTCCTATCATGCTACTAATCAGACACAATTAATTATAATTTTTTTTTTAAAAGAAAGCTCTAACCATGTGAGCTTATATGAATTGAAATGAAACTACTGCAACGTAACTGCCCACTACCCCTATATCTCCTCCAACTTCGCCGGTCTCTCTGTAAAAATCCCTTTATATACACACGTCAAATTCAACCAGTTTCACTGCATGCATTTCTTCTTCTTCTGGTACTTTCTGTTGTTCGTCAATGATGATGATGACTACCTCTACATCTGTAGTTAACGTTGTTGTTCTTGTGTTGTTGGGTGTCCAATGTATCTCTGTGGCTTCTCTTGAGTTCCAAGTAGGTGGCTCTAAGGGGTGGGTTGTTCCTCCTTCTAATGACACCAGCATATACAATAACTGGGCTTCCCACAACAGGTTCCAAGTTGGTGACTCCCTCCGTAAGCACTCTCTTCTACTCTCTTCATTCTCATTCCATCTTCTTGTTTTTCTTCATGAGGATTTGTGTGTTATTCATTCATGGGTTATGAAATATGATGATGATTAAACTCTCTCACTTTTCTTTCTATCGCATCTTCACGAAGGGAAGAGATGGATGATCTAATTTATATTGTGTAATTGTGTGTGTGTGTGTGTGTGCAGGTTTCAGGTATAAGAAGGACTCGGTGATGGAGGTGGGTGAGGAAGACTACAAGAAATGCAACTCAACTCACCCAACCTTCTTCTCCAACATCGGCAACACCGAGTTCACGTTCCGACACTCGGGGACATTCTACTTCATCAGCGGCGCCACGGGGCACTGCAAGAAAGGACAGAAGATGGCAATCAGGGTTATGGTTCCAGATGATCATGACCATGACAAGTCTCATGGCTACCATCTTGCAGCTTCACCATTTGCTGGGGTTCCTGGAATAACAATGATCCTCTTATTCCTTCACTTTGTTTTGGATTATGTTGCTTTTGCTTCCTACATGTAGTGTGATTCTAGTATAGTATTCTTATTAGGAAATTATTATGTGTTGGTGGTATGTAATTTGTTCTGTCTGTGTGTGTGCATTCTGTGTTTTTCATTCCAGTAGTAGTGAGGGATTTGTATTGGAGCTTATTATGCATTTCTATTATTCATGGTGAATTGAACTATTCATCATTTATTATAATTATATGATTTCTGTGTAAAACTCTTCCACTTTTAGTGCACATGAAATTTAAACTCTTTTTATAATATTATATCAAATTGCAATCATGCTAGAAAAGCAAAAAAAAAATATTCTACTTCGTCATTTTACAATCCACAATCTAAAACATCGTGTTTGCAATCATGATGCTATAATTTAACAAGGTTTAAAGTTTAAAGTTTCAACTCATTGCTAGAGAGAAGATTGCACATCAATATGTTGGCAAAACCTTATTTCATAAACTAGCCAGTAGCTACTTCTTAAGACTAACAATAATCATACATGATGACAAAATTCAAGTTCTCCTAGACAAACCGAGAAATACGGCTGCCGACGAAACCTGTACCCTAAGGTCGGCGATATCCACATCGTGCCCACCTTCAACCAGGCCCCATCTTTCCACCTGTGAAAAGAATCAAGTTACATTCATAGAAATCATAAAACCATTTATAAAATCATGGGGATTTGTTGTGGCACCCTTTCTTTATGTAAGGTTATCAGTACTTTGATATAATAAATCGTTTAATTTGTACGCAAGATTTTTAAATTTTAAAAACTAATTTTGATGAGAGACAGGACAATATAAGGGGTACCATACGAATCCCCAAAATAATGTCTTGACTTAAGCAATGAACGCAAACACAGATGAAAACAAGTATATCTAAGGGAGGATATAGGGTTTTCCGAATTTAAGAACCTGAAAATCTTCTTCTAGTCTAGTGAGCTCAATTGCTTCCTCAATCTGCAATTTATCACGGACAACAGCTATAGCAATAACTAAAGAATGCGCTGCAGCAGCAATAGCATCGATTGCTGCCAATTCACAGTCATCCGATCTCTTCAGAAGGTTCTCTACGGCTTTTACGAGACCATCTTCCTGCTTTCCACCAAAAAAGCTCGAGTACACAACTGGCTTGAATCCAAATTCCGACTCCACCCAGCAAAGCAGAGGATTCAATTTCTCTACTTGGCGATCTGCAAAGTCAGCAGATTAAAAAATTAAACCTCTCTTAAAGTTTTTTCCATGCTAGTTATTTTTGTTGTTTTCATAAGAGGTTGGAATCTTTTTAACCCAAGTAACATTGCAACAAATGCATGTATAATAATCATCACTTTAAGAAGCACCAAACCTTTTACACAAAACTAATTGTACAAATTACCCTTATTAACTCTAATTGACTAACCAAATGTTCAAGTTGAAATGATTAATTCTAATTCTATTCTTTCTAATGAAACATACTTAACTTGCTTTAGTAGAATACAACCTTCCATTCCTTTTAATCCGTTTTTACAATAATGCACTATGTACACATTACATCGGGTAACTATAAAGTTGATTAAATCATTAGTTGCAGCCAGACATGAAAAGACATATCAACTAATAACATACCATGGACATGACTTGTCAAATCATTGTCAGAAGGAGCTTGGCAAAAGACTAAATCTTGATTAAATTTCCTCACCAAATGCTCAATAATTTTGGGCCTTGTGAGTGGAACTCTTTCCAGGGCGGTACAAGCGAGTTTCATAAGAGGCATTGTGAAGGGTCTAATACCATCTGTTTGCTACAACAAATCAAGTGTCATTACACAGTCCACATACAATGATAGATTCCTAAGCAACCAGAATTACAGTTAAACTGAGTATGGTTTCCATAGCGAGTGGCACTAAATTTAAAATGGTTCAATTTGGGGGTTAGGTGCTCTACTCCTAACTACACTGAAATCATTGCAAGATTTCAACATCTTTTGTTCAACCTCATAAGTCATAACTCATCTGACAAGAGCATAAGAAATTGAAGATAGGTTATACCTGATATTCCCATTCGGCAGCAATGGCCTTGGCAAGTGCAAGAGTAGGGAGCTTGAGTGGTTTCTTGGAAGGGGTCTTGAGGGTCCTGTAGTCAAGCATCACCATCCACCCGATCCCGTCTTCAGCCTCCCTCGTCGTCACTTTCTTGTAGAACCGCTTCCCGACTATCGAGCCAGTCATGAACGACATCGGCATCGTCACCGACGAAGAAGACCTCGACGCAGGCCCTTTCACATATATACTCTGGTTTTTCTCGTCGTTAGATGAGAAGGTGAAGGAGGAGTCGGAGTCGGCAGAGGCGGGTGGTTTTTGGTGCTGCGCGGCGGAGGTTGAGTGGCGGACAGAGTGTGAGAGTGGTGATGAGAGCGGGATGAGTAGAGTTCTGGAATTTATTGATTTGAGTGATTTTGTTATTAGTGAATGTAAATTTGCCATTTCAAAAGAATGGTGATGCAGAGAGAGATTGTTGGTGATGATGGACTGATGGCTGTTGATGGTAAGGAATTCTTTAAAGGGTTTTGAGACGAGTTGGGTGGAAAACCGGGTTGGTCCAGCTATTAGATCGGAAATGCATGAGAACCGGTTTGAATCGTGCGGTTTACCAAAGCCGGTGACCGGACCGGGTCAAAAGAAGAAGCTAACGACGTCGTTTTTATCCTGCCTCTGACACAACAGCAGCACTCCCTTCATCCCTTGCGCCTCCGTTTGTTCATCACTCTCTCATCACTCATCGTTCACTTCCACTAACTCCCAATCCGCCGCGACTCAGCCGTTCGTCGCCTCTCGTTCCTCCGAGCCGCCGGTCAGCGTTCTGTGTTGGCTCCGCCGCGCTCGCCTTCAGCCGTTCTTCGCCTCTCCTTCCTCCGGCGGCGGTCCCTGCGTGCTGGCCCGCTGCTACTTCTGTAGGTGAGTTTTTTTCAGTTATTATTCATGTAGTTTTTTATGCTGTGCTGCTGCTTCAATTGTTTAGGTAGTTTTTTTCAATTTTTTATGTTGCTGCTGCTTCAATTTTTCATGTAATCTTTTTCAATTTTATTATGCTGCTGCTGCTGTTGTAAATCAGTGAATGTGTTTATAATTCTTTTTTATGCCGTTTTGCTGCTGCTTCAATTTTTTATGCTGCTTCAATTCGATCAAAACATCGAAGACCATCAAAGCAAGAAAAGAAAAGCTCAAGAACAATGTGAAGAAAGTGGTGATGCCTGCGATGAAGTGACAAGAGAAATTTTATGGATGTTATGTTTGCTTTTTTTACTCTTGTTATGTAATGTTTGCGCTTTAATGTCTATTTTGGTATTAGTTGTTTTTAGGAATTGAAATTGGTTGTTGTTAATGATCACTACTATCTTGCTCTTTGAAATTAAAAGCCTTGTTCCAAAACTTTGGTTTGTTTATGCTGTTATTATTATTATTATTGAATTATGTATGACATTTTATATATGCATTAGCTGTTCCTGAATACCCTCATCTGAGTTCGACGGTTGCCCTTTTTCTTTCAGCCTAAAATCTTTCTGTGAGCCACATCTTATCTTTATATTGAGAACAAAAAGCAATGCTTCCTCAGCGCATGAAGAAAGCTGTCATTGATAACCCAAAGAAGCTTGCTAACTTGATTGACCTTGTCAACCTTCCATCCCCTCTTAGAGACTTCGTAGGTCAATCTCAGATCTCTCGCTTGGGTTGCTTCATGCGTGTTTGGTCCTACATCAAAACCAATAATCTCCAGGTTCCTTCTTTATTACTATGTTCTTTCCACGCGAGATTTGATATTGTCATGCTTTTCTATTTTATAAGATGTATCTAGTTGTTAATTGTGTTTGCCCTTTCGTACCTACTACTTGAATAATCATTGGAAATAGTTAACACTACAAAGTTTTAGGGGCTTAATTGATGTCCACTGCATGAAAAATGATCAAAAAAGAATTTTATTGGATGCAATCAGGTGCATCAACATGAAAAACCAACGATTTTTATTATCTATAGCAGCTTTGGGGTTTTGCTCTGAAACATTGCATCAAATTGATGATATTTTTATCTTGTAAAAACATGATGAACAGATGAAATAAATAAGTACTTGAATTGGAGTCTTCTAGTGTATTTGTTTGTTAGACTTAACTATGCTAGAATATGCATCTTTTGGCTCTAAGTTCTAACATGTTTTGTAACAAAACTACTTAGAGAATTATGTTTGTAAGTTGAGTTGTTTACATAGGTTGAATCAAGACAAGGAATCACTGGTTTGTCATATCTGTCTTTATTCAGATGTGTGATACTATCATCAACACCTCACTCTAAAATAAAGAAACTTGAGTTTTTGAACTTGAATGTGATCTTTTAAATGCAATTTATGTAGCTTTAAAGATGAGTTGTTTCACTGATGGAACAGGATCCAAACAACAAGAATGTTGTCAACTGTGATGAAAAGCTAAAATGTATTTTGCTGGGAAAACCTCGGGTTGAGCTAGCAGAACTTCCTGCGCTTATCAAGCTGCATTTTCCAAAGGAGCCCAAGTGAGGTGTAATGTGCAAATCATCAAGGTTCCTGTTGTATTGTAAAGCACACAACTAACCTTCATATGAGTCTGGATTGTTGAATGGTGAATGCATTTATATCTTATTTGGAATAGTTCAGCTTGAAATGTTCCTGTTATTCTTTTCATCTCTCACTAATTTTGCAATATTAGAATTTTGGTTGTAAATTTTTCGATAAAAGTATCAAATAAGTATCATTTTATTCCCTAAAAATTTCTAATTTATAATATTTAAAATGTGGATGAGATTTTTTTTAAAAAAAAAATTTAAAGGATAAACTAACAAAATGGTATCCGAAATCACAATAATTTGCACCCCCAAAAGAGTACAATTTTGGTAAAATGAACTTTAAAAAAAATGCAAATGACATAAGTCAAAATGAGCCTAAGAATGGTTACATTCTATTGAGTTTATTTTGTTAAATCATAATTTTTTAAGGTCAGAATGGTTATTTACTCAAATAAATTCAGCTTGGTACCATATAAATTTCAATCTTATGATATTTGATTTTTTTATTTTTATTATTTCAACGTGTCCCATTTATATAAAACATGTTTGTTTGATTTTTTTTTTCATGCATGTTACTGGACCGCTTATTGAGAATTTATCAACTTTGGAATATATATGAAATGTTAATATTAATCCAACAATTTATGTTATGACGGTTTCCAATGTTGTCTAGCTATGCCGGTGCACATTATCTTCTCTGCTTTTACAACCAATATTCAAGTCAAGTTAATTTTAATGAGAAAAAAAGAAGATATATTTCACAATTATTTTAACAACTAAGAGTAGTAAGTGAAAATTATCACAAGAAGATGGGAATAGCTTGGAATTCTCACACCCTTGAAGTGGCATACAGAGTGTTAGGATGGAGTGGTTTCTTTTTCTGGTCCTGCAGTTTCTACCCTCAGCTTCTCTTGAATTTCTCTAGGAAGAGGTATATATATTCTAAATTTGTAAGTACTCGCTTTTTTTTTGTACACATTATGAATGATCAATTTAATTTAATTTAATTGGTGTGGTTTTGTAGTGTGGTTGGATTGAATTTCAACTATTTGTTGTTGAACAATACAAAGCACACCTTGTACCTCATCTACAATACTTGCTTGTACTTCAACCCTTCTGTTCGGTTTCAGTATCATCTTAAATATGGCTTCGACCAGGTATATATTAAAATCGGTCATTGTATTTTTGTATTTTTTATATGTTAAATCCTAAACCCTAATCTTGAAAATAGTAAATTTGAAAATTAATTATTTTTTCGATGTGATAATATATAACTAATTATCTCTGAAATCCTTTTTACACTAACTTTATATAAAAAAATAAATTAAAAAGAAAAAAAAATTTAATTTGGTTTTTTTCAATTGTACGTAGATGGTACCTGTTGCTGCAAATGATGTTGCATTCTCAACACATTCTGTTTTATTGACTGGAGTATTATTGTTTCAATGTGCAATATATGAGGTATTTTCTATATTTTTAATTCCATTAATTATTTGTTAAATTGTAATTAATCATGTATATATAGTTATTATAACTTCTTAACATCGATAGTTATTTTTTTTAAAAAAAATATTTTTGCACTAAAAATCATTTGTGTAATTTTTTTTTTGATGGTGCAGCGTGGGAATCAATCACTATCAAAAGTGGCGATAGGCTTAATCTGTTTGGTGTGGATTACTGTGGCAGTTTGTTTTTTCATATCACTCCCAACCAAATCTTGGCTTTGGCTTATCTCCATTTTCAAGTGAGAAGCTCAATAATATTTTCTTCTCTCTTAATTACTTACCAATTGATTAAATTAATAAAGTGTCATAAATAAAAATAATGAGCACGGATTTGTTTACACCAAATATAAGTTTTTTGTTAGGAAGGTATCCTAGACCCGACAGGTCCGGATTAATCCCTTTATTATTAATCTTATTCAGAGAAATAGTTATAGCAATAATAAACTTGATCCTCTGAAAAATATGAGTTTTATGACCAAGTGAAGTGACGGTTGAGCTTATTGTTACAACTTATAAGTTATTATGTGGCATTGACAATCAATATTGTGTTTTAATTATTGTATTTCTATTTTCTAACATCATATTGAAATAAATATTTTTGGTGCAGCACAATGCAAGTAATTTTGGCAGTCATCAAATATGTTCCACAGGTCAGAAACAAATGCTCTTATGCTAATTTTCTAAATGAAATTATGTGAATTGATTATAGCAAATACTAATATATGTGCTTATTATTAGTTTTGTTAACTTCAATTAGCTTATTATTAGTTTCATCTTATATATTGTTCTATTTTGTCAAAAAAAAAAAAGAGAAAAAGAGAGAGGATGGAAATCCACAACAAGTAGCTCTATTATATTCTTTTATGAATTATTTCATCAATAAGAAAACAAATTTTAACAATTTTCTAATAGATTAGCTTGATGAATGTACAACAAAAATGCAGGCAGTTATGAATTTCATGAGAAAGAGCACAGATGGGTTTAGCATTGGAAATGTGCTACTTGATTTCTCAGGAGGACTCATGAATTATGCCCAAATGGTTACACAGTCAATTGATCAAAGTTGGTATTAATCATCTAATTTTCTGCATTAATGCATTAAATAATGATTTCTTACCTTTTTTTTTTTTACTTTCTAGATTCATGGGTGAATTTCTCTGGTAACATTGGCAAAGTGTTACTATCCCTGGTATGTGCTAAATATTAGACATATTAGTTTTTTTTTTTCAAATAAAATGACAATATATAATTTTTAATATTTAAAAAAGTGTAAAATTAGTTTCCAAATTTCTTGAAACTAGTTTGACAAGGAGTTAAAATGTTTAAAATCTTAGAAGATAAAAAACTGATGTATTGTTATTTTATTTAATTAGTGATTAATTTATCTAATATTTGAAATATTAAAAAATAAATTATAAATTTGTTTGCAAAGTAATAATTTCTTCATAACAAAAATTAATAGAAACCGATTTAATTGCTAATGTACTCATTATTATTTTCAGGTTTCTGTATTCTTTGACGTTCTTTTCATGTGTCAACACTATTTGTTATATCCTTCAAAGAAAGCAGCATCAATATCTTCCAAACATAATAATAAAACAGTGACAGAACCCCTTATTAAGTCTCCACTTGATCAGCCTGTGCCACAGTCTGAAACAGTTTAATTAATTTCAAATTTAAGTATGTCCACATGCATCTAATCTTACAGTTTATGATAAATAAAAGTTAGGGGAAAATTCTGCCATTTTTTTTTCTGAAGGTATCCCGCATGTCAGGCCAAGAACTAATTTTTCATAGATCTGAACTTCATTTAAGGATTTATCAGTAGCCAATAGTTACTGCATGCAAAAGCGAGATACCAAAACTTTTAGGCTTTAGAGGAAGAAAAGAGACTGAGAATTCATGTATACTATACGGCTCACTTTTTTTTTGGTTGTTGTTGTTGTTATTATTATTATTATTATTATTATTTTGACGTTATAGTGATCACTTTTAGCCGGTGGGAATTAGCTTCTTTGATATAAAATAAAAAAGTTTTTCGGTATATCACTTTAACGATATACTCGATATATCTGTAATCTGTAATCGTTTGATTTTGATTAAAAAAACTTAAAATATAAATATAAATCAAAATCAACAGTTACAGATTATAGATATACCGAATATACCACTAAAGCGGTATACAAAAAATCTTCCTATAAAATATATTTACAGTTAGATAAATCAATTGTCATCTAATTTTTTAACCTAGTCTTTATTTTCATATTTTTTTCACATTTTCCCCCCTTTTCTTTTATGTTATGTTCTTTTACCAAAATAAAAATATTCATTTCTAATCAATTATATAATAATTCTCTTATTAAGAGGACATATTCATATATCATAAAATTTATTAATGCTAAATTATTATAAAAAGATTTGTATGATCAAAATTAAGAAGACACGAATATTTATAAAAATATTAGTATATAAGCAACATGTGAAAATAATAAAAGAAAAATTAGTTGATTGTAGAATATAGCGGTTAATTTTGTTATAATTTTTTTTAATGGTTTTTTGGTCATTTAATTTTTTTAGTATTTTTTTATGTTTTAAATAGAGAATTTCACAATGACATGGTGCAAGATAACTGAGGTGTATGCTAACATGACCAACCCGACTCAATCTACAATCATAGTTCATAGGTTAAACAAGTGGGTCCACTTTTGTAATTTAAATAATAATAAAATAATTTTGCTGGATAGTTAACTAAATTTTGATCAATAAATATTGAGTGGGTCAATAATTTAAAATAATAAAATTGATTATTGAAAATGGTAACAACTAATTTTTTAAAATGACAAAATTGATCATCTAAATTTAAGAAAGAGAATATTGACTAGTATTATTTACTAATTTATTGATCATCAATAATTTTTTTTTCTCGCTAGAGTGCACATGGGCCGGGCCGGGTTTGGCAAAATTCGAATTTGACCTTAATAATGCACGGGTCTAACTTTTTTTTATTTAAATTATATACCGGGCCGGATTTGACAAGACCCAGATCAAATCCTAATAGACCCGATATAAATCACTATATATAATTTTATATAATAAAATAATAAATTTTTATTTTTAAATATTAATTTTCATAAATATTATACTATATTTATATTAAAGTAAATTATTTTAAAACAAAAATAATATTATATCATATACAAAATATTAATAGAAGTATAAAAGTATAAAATTTTATTATTAATTTTACATTAAAATATATTTTTAATTAAGAAAAAGTGGCTTCGAGATCGAACAGAGTGACCGGAAACTAGACCCGAGCTCGGCCCGAAAATTACAACGGGCAAAAAATTATAAACCCAACGCGATAATATTTACCGGGCCGAATTGCGGGCTGATCCGAATCTTGTGCACCCCTATTTCTCGTAACAAAAATAATAACATTCTTACGATAAGCTTTTTCTTTTTTTTTTTTTAAGTGAAATATAAAATGCTTAGAGATGAATGTGTGATATACAAATATTTAAAATTGAAATTTGGTTTTAAATAATCATCTTTAGGAAATGTATATATATAATGTTATGGGTACAAGTAGTCCAACCTTCATTAACGATATTATAATATAATAGTAACAATAAATAAGTGATCGCAACAATAAACCAGTGCAGAAATACATTTGAGTACGGAGGAAAGTACTGACCAATATTATTTTATAGGAAAATATTTGGAGACAATAAAAATCAGCCAAAAAACCTTTATTTTTTATTTGATCATCATTAATTATTGATTTAAAAAATAATTATAAAGATTATAAATATATAATTATGAATATATATATATATATAATTATAAATATTAAATTAAATATGATAAATTTATATTATTATCTTTTTAGTAACATTCATTTAATAATAATATTAGATAGACACTAAAAAAAATGATAAGTGAAACTTGTTAGAATTTTCAAAAGTAAATGAGAAAGTTTTGAATCAACTTTGGTTGGTCTGATGGTTAGCTTATTCCGTTTAAATCAGATCTTTAAGAGTTTCGATCTGTGGTGAATTAGTCTTCGACCTGTCGATGGGGTTTTAGGCAATAAAAAAAAAAACATAATGCTATTTGAACAAGTGATTTTACAAATCAAGTAATTAACAAAGTAAACTTATAACAACAGCACCGCTCTCAACCAAAAAGAGCATGACAGACGCGCTTTTCATCAACGCCTTCTTCTCCTCTGCCTTCGTCGTCGTCGACTTCTTTTTCTTCCTTTGTCGTCAACTCGTCATCATGATTGGTATTGTCTTCTTCTTCTTCTTCTATGTATGCAATTCTTCGTCGTCTTTTTCTTTCATGTTTGCAACTTTTTCTTTGTCTTTGTTGTTGTTGTTGCTGTCATCGTTATTGTTGTTGCTGTTGTTGTCATTGTCGTAAAATGTACACAAATATAATACTATATTGCATCGAAATAAAAAACAATAATATACATAAATATAAAGTTATACTGCACCGAAATAAGAAACAATATATTGGAAGTTCCATTGCTTTCTTCCTTCCTTCCTTCTTCTCCTCCTCATCCTCCTCCTTCTCCTCCTCCTTCCTTCCTTTCTTTCTCCTCTTCCTCCTCCTCCTCTTTTTTCTTGTTACCTTCCTTCCTTCCTTCTTCCATGCATATTTGCAGCATCTGCATCTTCTTATTCTTCTTTAAAACTGTACACAAATAATATTTCAAATTGTATATAAATATAAAGTTAAAATATACACAAATATGTTACTAAACTCCACTGAAATAATAAGAAAACGACAACAACACGTTTAATCAATATCTCACAGACTCCACCGAAATATAACGCTAAAATATACACAAATACAAAGCTAAACTCCACCAAAAAACACATTTAAATCTGAAATAATGCAATCAAAACCTTTTAAACCTAATAGCAATAAAGCTAACACAAAATGTACACAAATACTAACCTAGAGTCCACCGAATTGTACATAAATAATATTCTAAATTGTACATAAATATAAAGCTAAATTATACACAAATATGTTACTAAACTCCACCGAAATAATAAGAAAATGACAACAACACGTTAAATCAATATCTCACAGAATCTAACGAAATATAACGCTAAAATTTACACAAATACAAAACTAAACTCCACAGAAATGACAAGAACATATTCAAATCTAAAATAATGTAATCAAAATCTTTCAACTTAATAGCAACAAAGCTAACACAAAATATACACAAATACTAATTTAGAGTCCACCGAATTATACATAAATAATATTCCAAAATTGTACAGAAATATAAAGGTAAAATGTACACAAATATGTTACTAAACTCCACCGAAATAATAAAAAAACGACAGCAACACGTTAAATCAATATTTCACATACTCCACCAAAATATAACGCTAAAATGTACACAAATACAAAGCTAATTAAACTCCACCGAAATAACAAGAACATATTCAAATTTAAAATAATGTAATCATCATCATTTTCTTCTTTTTCTTCTTTTTCTCCTCTGTTATACATACAATAAGATCACACAAATCAAATAAAATTTAACAACGAGAATGAAAACAAAAATCTAATAATAGAAGAAGATGAAAACAAAGATAAAATCTAAGAATGTTGTAAAATTAAAAAATGAACATACCTCACGTAAATAATGCAGAAAACGACGAACAATAATGATATACAAGAACGTTGCAGAAAACCTTCAAATCAAGAATCACGAATCCTTTAAATCAAATGATGAAATCAATAAAATTGAAAAAGAAGAAGAATAAATGAATACATAAACAAATTTTGGCGTGTTTAAAAAAAAAAGAAGACATAATAAGGAAAAAGAATGTGTGGGTGAATTTACTTGATTAACCACTTGATTAGTAAAATTACTTGTTCATCTAAAATTATTGAAAAAAAAAAAATCCCTATTTTCTTTTTATTTTGAAATGGATTATATAGTTGTATGAATAAATAGGAATGAATGTTAATGTGAGTTACGACTAAAATTTTTAAAAAGGGATAGATGATAAATTCTTTGACCGGCACTTATCGTTCCCTGCTGCCAAAGCATTCAATGTGCCAATTTTCATTCCCGCTTTTGCAGATAAATATGTATTAGGGTAGGGATTAACACTTATTAATTTAAAATAAGTGCTAGGCTGGCCATATGGGGTATTATGTGGTGGCTATAATAAGTGATGTTCTAGTGAATAAAAAAGCGGTCCATTTAATACATACTAACCTGCAAAAGCGGGAACTAAAACTCGCACCTTAAATGCATGGGCAGCAGTCAACAAGTCAGTGTGGCCCACCACCTTCCATTTGAAGATGCATGTGTCGCACCCAAAGCTCGCCACCGGTTGTCATCATCACTGACATCACATGATGAACACAACGGTCATCACTCATCGCCTATAATTTTTCATTTTATGTAAATAACATTGGAAACTTTCAAATATACCAAGTAACATTGGTGTTATTATAATTTTAGTAATTGATCTTTATTGTATATATATTTTATAATTAAAATTAATTAAGATTAACGATTAAAAATACAAGAACACTTGATTCCGGATATATCAAAAACGTTTTCAATAATATTTTTAATTATATATTTATAATATTAAAAACTAAAATTAAATGGTTATAACTACTTGCGATTAGAAAACTACGGTTGCTGGAAAAGGCAACGTTGATTTGTGGGAAAAAGGAACACTACTGTGTTCCAGTCCCCATTTATAACATTGTCTCCCGTTTCGTTTAATTCTCTACACATGGAATATGGGTAGCAACGAATATTCATAGATATAAAATTTTAATAATTTTTAAGAAAAATAAATATGATCATAAGATAATAAATTTAATGTATATTTCAATATAAATATAATCAAATTTAAATTCAA